>VDFB02246943.1:0-12505 GCA_007258455.2 Sequoia sempervirens
ACTTTCCATGTTGCCAAGACTTCCTTCTGATAGGAGCAAGTCATACCGATTATCACATCGGCCAGACAGACCAAAGGTCACGCCGATATTGGCAAGACTTCCTATTGTCGCCAAGACATCATTCTGACAGTCCAAGGTTATGCCGAAGGTTTCAGATGTCGATTGCCAAGACATTCAGGAGGTCACAGCGACAGTTCAGGAAACTAGCAGATTGGCCAGACAACATGAATGTCACAGCGACCATGCTTTCTCAGAAGTTTCAGCCTGTGAGATTGAGGCATCAATCCCAACATAGGTCTATTATTCATTTTCATTTAAGTAAATTAGGAAAATAAGGGGACATTATATATCCTGAAAAATATTTAATCCTAAAGCAATGAATGCATGTTTAATCCATTGAATGCAAATTATGCGAGATGTCTTGGAGAGTTGGTGGGTATGCAAGTAGTGAGTACATAGTTAATTCATAAAATCTCAGCTGAGTGTTGGGTTTTATTTGTACTAATTCTCATTTGTTTATTGTTTGTTGAAAATCTTATGTGTTTTTAGCTCTCCATGTTCTTAATTCTAGAAATAGTGCACTATAGGTAAACGGTTTGTTTGTCTATTTATGATACTTTTTAGCTAGAAGTATTGCTTGTTGTTACAAGGGCTAAGGGGACAAATGGGTACAATAGATGACACGCTATGTAACCCATAAACGTGGAACAATTGAAGCCAAGGAGTAGGCGACTATTGCAACAAATGAGAATTATCACAGGAAAAACTGAATGCTTTAAGCAAGGTCTTGTTGACTATGGAGGCAATCAATGCATTTACTATGTATTCATTGCTTGAGTAGCCATGATCCTATTAGAAAAGCTCACAAATTTTGCATTTGATGTTTGGATGTTTGCAAAAATTTATTGCATTGGTCTTTTTTTTTGCAAATTTTAACACGTGCTTCTGTGTTTCATGTCTATGAAAACATATTATCTTGCACAATTTTCATTTAATAGAATATTGTTTCTAATCAGTGAGTCATACCATTTAATGCATTAAACATGGATTAACTACTTCAACATCTACCATCCTAATGCCAAAGCTGACACAATTTGTATTCAGTGATTAAATATTTGCAAAATATATAATGTCCTGTTTTCATAATTTACTTTAACAAAAATGAATAATAGGCCTACTTGAAGCAATAGAAACCTACTCCTTGGCTTCAACTATTTCATGTCATTTTTCATCTACTATACCTATTTGTACAATTAGGCCTTATAACAACAAAGAATACTTCTAGTTGCAATAGGATAGAAGTATTGATATTAGGACAAGGGTAGCCACTTAAGTGACTTTGTAGAATGAACACCGTTGTAGCAAGTTACTATTGCAATCATTGAATTCACTTTCAAAATAGTTGCTTATCCAATGAAATTTTATTGTTTAAAATACTTTGTTGGTAGGCTAGTGCCTATCCAAGAAATGAATTTAGAGTTAATGCATTATATGTCTCTATAAGGAACAAGACCTTGCTCAAATCTTTAAAAGAGTATTGTGTTATCTAGCAACAACAAACTACAGGATATTAGGATTGGTCCCTATCACTAGTACCAACATATCATGTTTTTTAATGCGCTTGTCGGTATCGTTTATTTGCTAAAAATGTTTAATGCATTTTCTATGTTATTTGCATTTAATAGACTATTGTTTCTGATCTGCCTATCATACCATCTAATGCATTAAACATGCATTGATTGCTTGAGTATCTACCACCTAATGCCAAAGGTGGTACAATTTGTATTCAATGATTAAATATTTACAAAATATATAGTGTCCTATTTTCCTAATTTACTTTAACAAAAATGAATAATACCCTACTCCAACCAATATAAGAATTGCAACAAACAAGAATTAAGACAAGAAAAATTGAATGCTTTGAGCAAGGTCCTGTTGACTATGGAGGTATTCAATGCATTACCTATGTATTCATTACTTGAGTAGCTGCCAACTTATCAACAAAGCTCACAAAATTTGTATTTAATATTTGGATGTTTACAAAAAATTATCTTGCACAATTTGCATTTAATATACTATTGTTTCTAATTTGGCAGTTATACCATTTAATGCATTAAGCATGCATTGACTACTTGCATACCTACCACCCTACCACCAAAGCTGGCACAATTTGCACCCAGTGATTGAATATTTTCAAAATATATAATGTCCTCCTCATTTCCTAATTTACTTTAACATAAATGAATAATAGGTCTACTCCAACCAATAGAAAAAAGAGATAAATTGTTTATTATCTATTAATTGCAAATGAAACCTTTGCAATACTAATATGCTCCTTGGCTTCAATTGCTCCATGTCATATGTCATCCACTGTACCCATTTGTACAATTAGGCCTAGGTGATCCCACAATACTAGTTTACAATTTTTGGCCAAATTGGACACTGAAATAATTTTTTCTAACTAAATCTTCACTTTCGGGCACCTATAGTGACTAAACCGTGAGGAATTTGAAGATGATGAAAACTAGTGATTTGTGACATTTTGTCTGTAGATTCTAAATTTATCTTTTTCAAAAATTTTGGAATTAGATTGCAGTTCTTTTTCCATCTCCTTCGAAAACTAGTTTTTTCAGTAAACAACATTTTTAAGGAGTGATGCTCACCGTATAACGCATAACCTTTTTTCCATGAATGATACAATTCTAATTATTTCTAATTTAGATTTGTAACTCTGATATCTAGTACTTCCAATTGGTTAGATAGTGTTTTATTAAATATTTTTTCCTTAATCAAATTTTAAAGTCAAACCAATTACAATTCAGACATAGGCGGGTCGTATAATGCATAACATTTTTTGTATTTATTGACATCCATTTTTTTTTGTTGGATCAAGGACTTCAATATCTGGTGCACTCATATTTTTCAATTTTTTTTGATAATTTACTTTATTTTTCCATGTAAAAAAATAGAGAGTTTGATTTTTGATTGAGAAAAACCTATGTTTAATAAAAACTAAAAAAATACATAATAAAAACAAAACAATTAAAAATTATATTAGTTGGATACTTGTTTGATGACTACCACATCATCCCTAAGTTGGGTCTGTGAAGTCTCCTCCATTTTCATCCTCAACCTAACCTTTGAAACACAAAATTCTAGATTTTTTTTGTGCTAGAGGGTGAGAAGGTGGGAAAAGGGGGGTTCGGGTGAACTCGGGGGGTTTGAAGGAACCCCCAAGGGTTCACTCAAACTAGGGTTCATTCGAACTCCCTTTGAGAAAGGGTTTCCTTTAGTTTTTTTGGCGGGAATGGTGGGAAGTTCATTAAATGGGTTCACTCGAACCCTAGTCCATTTGAACCATTTTTTGGTTCATTTGAATCCCAAAATAAAATTGAACATGAAGGTAAAATACAACCAGAACTCTAATTTTTGCATGGAAAATGATGAAGTAAAAGTCATTAAGCTCATCACAATACAAGCAAGTCCGATACCAACATCGGGACTCATAATCCAAATATAAATCATCACAATTCTTCTCATTTAAATTATATGATTACATTCTCTTTCTCATGAGAGTACAATATACATAAAGGAATGCACATATATACAAAGGCATAACCAAGAATAAGAAACATCATTTGATAAATCATGAACAAAAGGGAACACTTCCAACTAGTGCTCCAATAGCACATTAAGTGGGTCCCTAATGTGGTGAACAGCAGCCTCCCACCATGTGGACTCAAAGAAGCCACCGTGCCTCGAGAGATAGTCCACAAGGCTAGCGGAAAGACAGGGGCAAGGGGTAACATATTGTGCTCACATCAGACATAGAGCAAACATAGACTACAATGCATTAACCCAATTTCACTACATGAAGATGCACACAAAAAACATATCGGGGACTACTCATAACTATTGTGGCATAGAGTACAAAAGTGTTGACCGAAAGGATTGTCATCATGTGTGCTTGAAGGGATGGCACCTCACAAAACCGAGTGCACCTCTCATACAAATGAGGAGACTCAAACATGCCCGTGATGCTCCGAAACCTTTGTAGCCTATAACATGAAGGTAAAATACGCCCAATACACTAATTTTTGCATGGAAAATGATGAAGGGCCATTACGATCATCAAACTACAAGCAAGTCCGATACCAACACCGGAACTCGTAATCCAAATATAAATCATCACAATTCTTCTCATTTAAATTATATGATTACATTCTCTTTCTCATGAGAGTACAATATACATAAAGAATTATACATGAGTACAAAGACATAGCCATAAAAGAAATACATGAACATGCAATACCAATGCAAGGGAGAGTAGCTCCAACTGGCGCTCCAATAACCTCTACGTCGGTCCCCAATGGCGGTGGCAATGCCTCCCTACCATGTGGACTCAAAGAGGCCACCCCATCGTGCTCAGAGGTAATCACAAGGCCCAAGCAGAAAAGACAGGGCAAGGGTAACATATGGCCAATGCTCACATCAGACACAAAGCAAACATAGACTACAATGCATTAACCTAATTTCACCACATGAAGATGCACACACAAAACATACTGGGTACTACTCATAACTACTATGGCATAGACTACAAAAGTGTTGATCAAAAGGATTTTCAGCATGTGTGCTCGAAGGGATGGCACCACACGAAATTGAGTGCACCTCTCATACATACGAGGAGACTCAAACATGCCCGTATCAACTCCCTGTAGACGGATAACTCAACGCCCCACAGACGGATAGGCCTTCTCGTTTAACCAAACGAGGAATCCATAACAAATGTGAAACAAAAGAAAAGCCACAAGAATCCATCACAAAAGCTCTTTTTTGAAAATAGCCAAGCAAACGCCACTACTAATCATTCAAATAGTTGATTTCATTCATGAAATAGAGGCATAAAAATTACATAAAATTGAAAGTGCTCAGATTAAAATTCTAAGCCCGGCCCAATTTAGATTTTGACGTTCCAAGTTGGAATCCACCATCAATTTTCAATTTTCAGATACATAATGAGGTGTTGTACCAAAAAACGTCATTTAAGGCAAGGCTAGGCAAAACATGAAAAAAATAAAAGTGTCTGGATTAAAAATCGGACAAAGACCCATTTCGTATTTTGACATTCCTACATGGAATCCAATTTTATTTTACATTTTTGACATGAGGTAAAAGAGAAGAAATGAAAAAATGTCATTTTAACAATGGGCACAAATTTGGGCAAAACTGAAAGTGCTCGAATCACGAATCTAATCCTGACCCAGATCGGGTTTGGGCGTTTCAAGTCAAAATACACCTTTGATTTTTGATTTTAGGGTCAGGAAGAAGTGTTATTCAGAAAAAATGCCATTTTTCAAACTGGGCAATTAGAAGGCATAGAAAAATAAAAGTGCCGAGATTTCAAATTAAAGAAAACCCAGTTGAGGTATTGACATCCCAACATGAATTCCACCCTCAAATCTCATTTTTATCTATAGGGTAAGGAGCAACAATAGAAAACATAGTTTTCTCATACAAATTGGGCAAACGAAAAAATAATAAGAAAGTACCCAAAAAATATTCTATTTCCTTAAACCCAATTCAAGTTTGCTAGGGATCTACAAAATCAGCCACATAGAAACCCCCACATAGCAGCAATAATCAATTAAAACGAACCAACACTCAACTCCAAACAATGCAAAACAAATCATAAAGGAGTTTCTCATATTCTCATGGGACAGCGAAAAAATCAGATTTGAAAGAAAGTTTACCAGCCATACATCAAAGAGTAGCAACAGAAAATTACCTCTAACTGCCCAAAAACCGAAATGGCGAATTTTCTCAATGGAGAGGGCGTGACCAAGCTCCAAAATTCGACCATAGGCAAGAACAGGCATACAAATTTCAATAATTTACTGCCCACAATTTTCTTCTCAGAAAACTTTCCCAATCTCACAATTCCATCCCCAAAAACATAGGGTTTATTTTCCACCATGCAAAGACATCAATCTCTCTCCTTTCCAAAAATACCCAAAATCCCCTTCCAAACAAAATGAATAAAGTCCCCCTCTCAAAGACAAGGCTGCCCTTTTATATATTTTGTCCCCCAAAACAAAATAAAATCCAATAAGGCATTTAAAAAATTAGCTATTGAAGCTCCCAAATAAAATTTTAATAAAATCATTTAAATTTGGAATGAAATATATCATTCTTTCGAATGATCGATAAAATAATTTAAAACAACATATTTTAAAATCTCATGGTAATTATATTTAATATGGAGAGGATGGCGTCATGTCTAGCAGGAGCTAGAGTCCCGTGCCCTTGCCCGTTTCTTGTTCTGGTTTGAATCTGCGCTGGGAGGGGGGTTTGTTGGCTGCATTTCGGGGTGTGGTGTTGTGTGTGGCCACTGTTGTGGTCTCTTTCCTTTTTCCTGCGTGCGGGTTGTTCCTTGGCACCGACCAGAGTGTGGGGTGTAGCTGGGGGCCACGGGTGTGCAGATAGGGGCGCGCCTTTGGTGCCTGGTATGTGTGGGGTTTCCCTTCAGCGGTGTATTTTGTTCTTTGGCCAGTGGATCGTGGTGAGCTGTGGGGGGGGCTTTGAAACCCTTGTCTCAGATTTTTATTTCTCGAAGGCTTTGCATGCCCACTATAAGTTAGGTACTATGTCTCCCGGGGAGACCTCAGGTGAAAACCCTCAAATGGATTTCCGTTCAGCGCTTGGTGCGAAGTCTCCTCAACACGCTTCGAAAGTTTTCAATAATAATTTGTTCATGCCGGAAACGGGGCTAGATGGAGTGGGCTCGTCTAGTGGAGCTCGGATCACGAAGATTAATGGCTGCCTGGAACGTTGCAAGGAGAGGCCGAAACTGGTTATTCCTTTGGAAATGGTTGCGGAAGATATTGAATATTATTCAAGGCACTCCTTTTACTGTAAGTTTCTGGGTATGAGGATATCGTTGCAATTTCTGGAATCTTGGGCTCGACGGACTTGGACGCCGGAGGGTGAGATGGATATAAAACTTTTGGCAAATAATTATTTCATGGTTACCTTTGATTGCATGGCGGATCGAAATAAGGTCTTCGAAGGAGGCCCTTATTTCTATAATCAGGTTGGTCTGTTTCTTAAACCGTGGCATGCTGGTTTTAACCCTGCTGAGGAGCTTCCAACTCGTGTACCGGTGTGGGTTCGGCTCCCACGGTTTCCTGTGGAATGCTGGCGGGATGATGTTTTGCATCTGTTGGGGTCGATGCTTGGGAAGCCGGTTGGTTCCTCGCTGCAGACTCAGTTCAAAAAGGTAATCACTTTTGCTCGCATCTGTGTGGAAATTGATCTTAGTAAACCATTACCAGATTCTTTGGACATGTCTGTGGGTCCTTACTCTTGGGTTCAGTCTTTAGACTATGAAACACTTCCTTTTCGATGTCGTCTATGCCATGAATATGGTCACTTGCAACGAAGATGTCCAAGGGTTAGGCCTGGAGAGACTCCTAATTCTCAGCCTTCCCATAACCCACCTAGGGAGGATAAGGGAAAGAACCCCATTCCTGGGGATGGTGATGGTTCTGATGGCTTCGCCCCTGTGAAGAATCATAACAGAAACCGAGGCCAAAAGAGGACTTGGAAGGAAAGACAAGATGAAGACTCTTTTAACAGATTTGAGGTTTTGGATGATCTGGATCAGCAGGAAGTGAATCCGGGCTTGGTTAACTTGGATCAGGGTATTGTGTGTTCTGGGCAGGAGGTTCCTCCTTCTGGGGCTACTCAGGATACACATGATTCTGGTGCTTTGCAAATGGTGACTGACCTTCCAATGGATGCCCAAGTGGAGCCAATCTCTTCTGTGGAAATGAAGAAGAGTGGGGGAGACAACTCTTTTCTGGCTTTGCATGCGAGTTCAGATGTAGGTAAGAATCTCAAGTCTTCTCCTTCTCCTTTGGGTATACATCAGAAGGATCTCAAAAAAGGGTTGGGGGAGAAATCTTCAAAGCTTGGCAGGAAGAAGGATATGGAAAAGATTAAGTTAGCTGGGGAAACTCTTGTGGAGTCTGGGTCGGTTAAGACTTTGGATTCACACTTCTCTAGCTCTTTGAAATGATTGTTCTATCATGGAATGCAAGGGGCTTGAACAGCAGCCCTCGACAAAAGGCTGTTCGTGAGTTGGTTAGAAGTCAATCTCCTGATATTTTGTTCTTACAGGAGACTAAGTTATCTGTTGAATGCATGATTGGTTTATCTCCTAAGTTGTGGAGAAGCGGGGAGTGCCAATGCATTGGTGCTCAAGGGTCTGCGGGTGGAGTGGCTTGCCTTTGGAATCCACGGAAGATCCGCCCTCTTTGGTGGATGTCCAGCAAGTCTTCTATCTCGATGATTGCTTCTTGCTTTGAGACTGGGGAGTCTATCCTCCTCACTAATATCTATGCTCCTGTTGATTTTCGGGGTAAGCAATTTTTGTGGGCTCATATTCATTTTGTTCGGAGTATGGTGCCTTTTTATCCTTGGATCATGGCTGGTGACTTCAATGCTATCTCTGAGTTGGCTAAGAAGCGGGGTGGTAGTGCTAGGCTGGAGCCTTCTGCTTTGCTTCTTCAGGATAATATTTCTACTTTGAATCTTGTTGATGTAAAGCCTAATAATGGTCTTTTCACCTGGAGCAATCGAAGGCTTGGGGATCTCTGCATTTCTGAAAGACTTGACCGGTTCCTGGTGTCTTGTTTTTGGGTTGGTGGCTTGTGGTCTTCTAGCTCAGAAATTTTGGATTGGAGGGGGTCCGACCATTGGCCTATCAAGATTGTTGTTTCTTCAGCTCATGTGCCCCAGTCGCCCCCTTTTAAGTTCCAACTTATGTGGCTACGGGAGCCCTCTCTTCATGATTACATGACTGAATGGTGGAGAAATGGTAGACCTGCCTTTGGTACAGCAATGTATACTTTCGCTAAGCTTCTCCAATTTGTTAAATATCAGCTTAAGCGTTGGAACCGTCAGTGCTTTGGGAACATCTTTCAAGCTAAGTGTGCTGCCCAAGCTGGGTTGAATAGCATTACAAGGGTGATTAGGGATAATGGTGTGACTGCTCATTTACTTCAAGAGGAAGCCAGGGCATTGAGAGTTTTAGAGGAGTGTGAATTGCGTGAAGAGATCTATTGGAAACAGAAGGCACGAATTGAATGGCTTCAGGAGGGAGACAAGAATACTGCTTTCTTCTTCAATTCTGTCAAAGCCAGGCGACATGGGAATGCTATTTCTGTCCTGGTGAACGACAATGGTGAGCCTCTTTCCTCTTTTAAGGATATCTTGTGTGAAGCAGTGCAGTATTTTGAGTCTCTATTCAGGGAGAATCCCCAGGGGGCTCCCAATGAGGAGGCTCAAGTTTTGTCTTGCATCCCTTCTTTGGTCACTATGGACATGAATGAGTCTCTTATGAGTGATATCTTGATGGATGAGCTAAAGAGAATGGTGTTCCAGATGAAGAAAGGGAAGGCCCCTGGTCCTGATGGCTTTCCGGTGGAGTTCTTTCAAGATTTCTGGGATATTATCAAGCTTGATTTATTGGCGGTAGTCCAGGAATCTCAGAGGAACAAGCAGATGTTATGAGCTCTGAATTCTACCTTTTTGGCTCTTATCCCCAAATGTGAGGGGGCAGATAGGCTCAGTCAATTTAGGCCCATTTCTCTTTGTAATGTAATCTATAAAATTATCTCTAAAATAATTGCGGACAGGCTAAAAAATTGGCTCAAAGTATTGATCTCTGAGGAGCAGAGTGGTTTTGTGTCGGGCAGACAAATTTTGGATGGGGTGGTTATAGCTACTGAAACCATTCATTCTATGGCCACTTCCATGGATAAGGCAATGTTCATCAAGCTGGACATGGCCAAGGCTTATGACAGAGTTCGTTGGTCCTTTCTTCGAAAGATCCTTGGGGCTTTTGGTTTTGGGGATGAGTGGATCCAATGGGTCATGAGTTGTGTTACTTCAGTATCCTTCTCTATTCTGATTAATGGTGAACCCTCAAAGTTGTTTTGTGCTTCCCGGGGTCTACGTCAGGGCGACCCCATTTCTCCTTATCTGTTCTTGCTCTTGGCTGAAGGTCTCGGCCAGTTGTTGAAAAAGAATGTTGAGATGGGTTTCATTCAGGGGTGGCGATGGGGAGGTAATATTCCCCCACAGTCTCATTTGCAGTTTGTGGATGATACCGCGCTGATGGGTATGGCTACTATCAGGGAGGCTACACATTTGCGTGCGGTGCTGGATGTTTATCTTCTTGCCTCGGGTCAACGAATTAATGAAGATAAGTCCTCAATCTTCTTCTTCAATACTCCTGGTCCTATCCAGCGGAGGATTGCTAATATCTTAAGGTTTCAGGTTGGCTCCCTTCCTCTAACCTATCTTGGTATTCCTATCTCTGTCAAAAGGATGCCCAGGGACTCTTGGCAGAGTATTTTGGATAAGTTTTGGACAAAAGTTAACCATTGGACCCATAGGTGGTTGTCCTTTGCTGGAAGGGTTCAGCTGATCAAATCTGTGGTTCAAGCTCTCCCCATTTATAGATGTATGCTCCAGGTGGCCCCGGTTGGTTTTGTTCAAGATCTTGATGCTTTAATTAGACAGTTCCTTTGGTCTGGTAATTTATCTTCCTCCAAATGGAGTCTGGTTAGATGGGAAATTGTTTGTAGCCCAAAGCACTGTGGCGGTCTTGGATTGAGGCAGTCATCTTTGTCTGGGATAGCACTTGCTGCTAAACTATTTTGGAGGTGGTGTGTGGAGCAGGGTCAGACTTGGGCCAGGATTTTATCCCACAAATATTTTCCAGAGATCCCTCAGATGGATATTCCCCGCTATCCTTTGGTGGGGAAAGGTTTGGTGATTTGGGATACACTCAAGAAAGGGGCTGCTCTCGTCAAGGATGGGTTGTTTTGGATTTGCAAAAGTGGGCTAGAGGCTCACTTTTGGTTGGATTCTTGGGACGTTTTTCCCCCTATTGTGTCCCAGTTTCCTCATCTGTTGCCCCTTTGTCACAGGTTCACTGCAGTTGGTTGGGTTAGGGTGAGTGATTTTAAGTCAATATCTGTCCATGGCCAGTTGAGGGTGGCTAGGTGGAAGAATCATGAAGATTGGCCTGTGGTTGGGATGGAGGAGGAGTGTACAGAACTGCAACGTATCCTTTCTAGCAGGAGTTGTAGCTCCCTCCTGGATGGAGATGTTTTATCTTGGTCCCCCAACCCTAAGGGTGTTTATACTGTTGCCTCTGGCTATCAGGTTCTCTTATCTCACAAATTGGATAGGGTGGAGGTTCGTTGGTGGCAGAGAGTTTGGGATAAGTTTTCTTGGCCAAAGTGCAATTGCTTCATTTGGACTTTGGCATGGAAGAAGTGCTTGACTTGGGACAATATTTAGAAGCGGGGATTTCAAGGCCCTTCTAGGTGTGTTTTGTGTGGGAATGGGGAGGAGGATTCTGCTCATTTGTTTTTCCGTTGCTCTTTCTCCTTGAGGCTGTGGCATTTTTGGTGGGAGGCTTGGAAAAGCCCTTGTGTTCATGCTTCCTCTTTGGTGGATTTCTGGAGTAGTCTTGGCAGACCTCCCGCGATGGCAACCTTCTTACAGGATGTGTGGTATGTTGGGCCTACCTTCATTCTTTGGCAAATTTGGTTGGAGCGGAATCGTAGAATCTTTCGGGGTGAAAAGATGGTCATTCAGCAGATTTGGCAGAGGATTATGGGTATGATTCGGGAGACGGTGGAAGCGAAGAGTGAGGTGGTGTATCCCTTGGAGAAAGAGGATGCTGAGAAGGTGGAGAGACTGGGACTTCAGGAGATATCCTCGGCTTCGGCTTGTGTTCGAAGGGGAAGGCGGGCAAGGAAGAAAGTGATGAGAACAGGTAAGTGGCTTCCCCCTCCTGTTGGGGTTCTAAAGATTAATACTGATGGCTCCTCTAGGGGAAATCCGGGGCCTGCAGGAATTGGGGGGGTTGGTAGGGATTCTTCAGGGACGGTGGTTTTCTTCTTCTCTGTCTTTGAAGGAGTGCAGACTGTTAACCTGATGGAAGGTCTGGCGATCCTTTTCGCTCTGGAACGGGCCTTTGCTTTGGGGTGGAGAAAGGTTATTTGTGAGTCTGACTCACAAGTTTTGGTTAACTTGCTTAATGTTAGGAAGATGGCTGATGTCAGTTGGCAGTTGGCGAGGCTGGTTCAGCAGATTCTGCAGATTAGTTCCTTGATGGAAGTGGTGTCTTTTGTCCATATTCCGAGGGAGTGGAATAGGGCTGCAGATTGCTTGGTGAAATGGGCTTCAGAACAGCTTGATGGCTGGAAGATTGAGAGGTGGGAGCAGATTTCCCAGGAGCTCTGTCGTGATCTGGAAACGATTATTGCTGAGGAAAGAGAAGAGACTGATGTTGGATGTTGATTGGCTCTTGTGTTGTTTAGTCATTTTTTTGGTTCCTTGGGGCTTTGGCCTTTTGCTGTGATGTAATGCTTTATTTATGATCTTCAATAAAGTTTTTACCCCTCTTTTTTAAAAAAAAAAA
>VDFB02246945.1:0-22264 GCA_007258455.2 Sequoia sempervirens
GGGTTAACAAACCCAAGAGAATGACACAGGAACACAAAGAACTGCTGGTCAAGCAAGTGTGCCGAAGCGACCTGTTAGCCGAAGAACAGCATATCATATGGAATACTGGCAATCGAGGCCTCCGGAAGAACCACCTAGCAACGGCAGAATGGAAATGTTTGCTTGACCTAATGAAGTGCCGACTCACAGGGGCTAGCCAAGCGTCGGACATTGCCTTATGGCAGGTGGATTTCATGGTCGGACTTCGAGTTGGCCGAGTATACAACTAGGCGAGGCTACTCACAGAGCGGATACGGGATTTTCTAGCGCAGAGGCATAAGGCCTTCTATATGACTCAGCACGCCATAGCTCTCTTTTTGGATGTCGTGCACACACAGGTGCCCGAGGGCAATTGGGGTCGGTTGCGGCCACTCACTCACCTGGACCCAGGATGGCCTACCGTATTCTACTGGTCGGAACTGGAAGTAAAGCAAGCAGGCGAGGGCACAGCTTCGGGGAAAAAGAGGAAACGGAAGGAGGCATCGGTGGAAGAGGAAACATCAAAGGAGGAGGCCTCGGAGGAGAGCGATGCATCTGACAGAGAGGAGCCTATTGACTTATCTTCCTCGCCATCGGAGTCTAGTCCACCGGCCGATGAGGTGTCTGTTGCCATCGGGGGTCAGGAGGCAGGCAAGATTGATATACCAGTATTGCAGCCGGCAGGATTTACTCTTCCGGCGCCAACTAGCGAGGAGCACACACTTTCGATCCGCGTTCACCCTCACTGTTCGCGCCCGGTTGGAGCGGCGGATATTGAGGGAAGTAAGCCGCTTCACTACTGGGAGCATCACCAGGGTGGGCACCTCTCGCCACCACATCACAGGGGGCAGTCACCGTATCGGCAGCAGGTTCCACTGCCTCAGTTGAGATAATGCCAGTGGTTTGTTCTCTTACACCACCGTCAGCATCGACAACGACAGGAGTGGCAACCTGGCCGGGGAATGGTGAGCCAGGAGGCGACTCCAGCCCCTGGAGCACCCGGGGTAGCACAGATCGATAGTTGGTTGGGATCGGTGGGCCTCACTTGGACGTGGCCGAGCAGCCAGACCAGCAGGAGAAGAGCCCCTCGGAGGGACAAGGGGAGGAGGACGGGCCAATCATTCACACCCAGCAGAGTGAGACGGCCAGGATCGGCGAAGACACACTTGCACACCCGGAGGCGAGCATAGCAGAGGCACCAGAGACAGCCATTCAGGAGCCTCAGCCGGTAGTCGGGGAACCGCCCCAAGAGGAGACAGAACATTGTATACCTTCTGATGATGAGGAGAACGAGGAGGGTGCTTCCACGAGGGATTTGTCGTGGAAATGTCACAGCCGGACCCGTCGGACCCAGTAGGCACGGTACAGCGATATGTGGAGGAGCTCGAGCACATGGGCAGATTGATGATCCGCGTGGGACAGGTTTCCAGGGACCTGAGGATTGGCCGATCGCCTCTAGTAGGCCAGGAGGTTCACCGCATTCGGGGATTTGTGCAGATGGGGTGTGAGGCGGAGTTTGCACGGATATTTGGCGAGGGGTGGCCAGCAGGAGAGACTCCTGCTATGATGAGAGCCTGGCGGGGTCGGCCACCGAGGCTAGTAGGGCGGGATGCAGGCGTCCTGGAGAGTTTATACTACATCGAGCTTGCCTTCCGAGATGTTTTTCTTCTGATGAAGCGCCAAAGATTTTCCACCGAGGTAGCAGTATCTCGCCGAGTGGATGCCTATAGACTCCTTCAGCGGGTCAAGGATGAGTCTGCTGCGACCATCAAGAGTATTCAGGATAACTTGACTGAACAATCTCAGCTTGCCAGTGACAGGGGAGCCCGATTGGACATCTTGGAGCCTCGGGTGGCAGCCTTGGAGGAGGAGGCACAGCAGAAAGAGGCAGCATGGCAGCAGCGAATGAAAGCGTTGGAGGATCAGTTGGCTGCAAAAGAGGTAGAATTGGCGGCCAAGAATGCAAAAGCAGAGCAGGCAAAGAGCCAACTGATGGAGGCAGCCCGGATGGTAAAGGCGGCGAGGGAGAGGGAGATCCTGGCAGATTGGCAGCTTCGCACACGCACGGAGGAGCTGAGGCGCCTGAGAGCAGAGCATTCTTCCACCACTCCGACGTCATCTGTGCATCCAGGGACGCACTCCCTTCCCCCTACTTCTCAGTAATCTTATCTTGCTGTATGTATGTCATCTGGAAGACGACTTCCTTTTTGGGGGGGATGATGTTAGTCGGATATTTTACTTTGTTGTCGGCCGTAGTCGGCCTTGGTCGTAGTCGGCCAATTGTCAAATAAAACAATAGTTAGTAAAGAATAATAATGTCATGTACTTTCGGGAAAACATGTTCAGATTAATGTTATGTTAATGTTGTTATGAAACGTCGTGTCGGTTGGTTGTCTAACCACCCGAGCGTTATATGTAGTCGGGTGGGAATAGTCGGGAGATTATGATGTGATGATTCTGAATGAATTATGGTGTAAGCATTGTGATACTCTCTTGTACATGTTATTTCCTGAGAATGAATAAAGCTTTTGGCATTTTACTATGATATCTTTCCGTTTACTGTTTTATCCTATGTTCTGCATATTACAAGTTTGCCAGTAGTACGTCAGATTAGAATCCCATTCAGAGCAAACACTTTCTAGTTCATGTCTTGCTTTGAACTAGCTCCTTTTTGGCCCTGAGGGCCTTCCATGTAAAGGGTACAACACCCTATAAATGTTGCTTACCTTATCGAAAACATTCTTTTCTAGTGTTATTTCTAGATGTGAAAGATATTTTTTTTTAAATATGTTATTATTAAAGGGAGATTAATTAATTCATTAATGTGTACTAATTAAATTAACAATTATAATATTTTTCATGAAAAAATAAGTATTGAAACATAAAATTGAATTTTTAATCTAATTAATATTGTAATTTTAATTTTACAAATGAAACTACGTTAAGATAAAGATTATGCTTAAAAAAAAGAAATCACTAAGAATATAAATGTGGGTGAAAAATATGAAAATTTGTTCAACAATTAATTGAAGCTTGTTTTTTGTACAAATATTCGTTTTCGTAGAATTTGTTTATAAGATGTCTCTATGATAGTGGAAGAGACTATCCTTTGGTAGATCAATCATCTAGGTAAGGAGAATAGAATAGGGTCCTATAACTACAAAAAATCTTGTAAAACAAATATAGTTTAGCTCAAGACATAATGCTAGTATGATCACATGTGAATAAAGGAAACAATTGAAAATGACATTAGAGGGTTAGAATATGAAATTAATAAATAAAATGTTGAACTAAAAGGAGTGAGTCTAGCCAATGATTTGAGTCTAGAATTTGGGAGAAAATGGGGCTACATAGGAGCCAATCAAAGTGGTTAGATCCCTTTTTTTTGTCTTTTGAATTCAATGAGCAACCAATAGATTTGGTGTGGGAACTTAGTTTATGTGACTATGATTTAGAAGAATATTTCTGTGTAAACTAGTAACAAATAAACTTAAAATATCTATTTATTATGCTAAATATGTGAAGGACAACAAAGAAATGTTAAATCCAAATTATGTCAATGCGAGAACAAAAAACACTATGGTGCATTTAAAATAGATTAGAGAGCACAACAAGATGTTTTAGAAGTTTGAACATGAAAAAATAGAGAATATCTTCAAATCTAGGACTCAAAAGGGAAAAGAAAGTCATTAAAATGACAAGGAAATGAAAAGGGGAAGAATAGTGGAGGTAAATCAAATAAATAAGAACTTCATCAAACTTCTCTAAGATTGTAGAAGTGAAGGAATGGTGGAGTAGAGGGGTGAAACTTCACCTAATTTTAACAAACTAAAAAAAATGGAACCATAAAATTTCTTAAGCATTAACCAAGATAAACATCTAAATGCTAACAAAACAGTATAGGTTAACATGCTAACAACTTTCATTCACTTCAATGATACAATATTACAATGACATGCAAGTCATGTAAGTGATATCTAATAATATGCACAATGATATGCAAGTCATGCAAGAAATATCCAATAATAATATGCACAATATATAAAAAATATCACTTGAGTAGTATAATAAGGAAGTGCATCAATAAGTAGATCTCAATTACATTGTAATAATATGAAAGTCTCACAAATACGTGTCTACTACTTAACAATAAGGATAACATCGTTTCATAATCACAATATATAAGGGGTCAAAACTATAGCTGTCATGCATGATAAGAGCATAATAGATCATGATACCAACCATGCATATACAAGTAGCCTAAAAATAATGTACACCACAATAACATATGAAGAACTCTAAGCTCAATTTGTAAGCCAATCCTCCAAAATCCATTTCTCGTGTTATTGATCAGGGAAATATTTGAACCCATTTTGAGGATGTCCCTTTCCTCCCCATCCATTACTCAAGGTGAAGAAGCACTATACATAATCCAAAGGTTTTGTTTAATATAATATTAATTTTTATCTTTCTTATTTCATTCCTTTAGTAACATACACCATACACATAAACCATAGATCAAAAACATTCAAAATAAATGGAATAGATTTCACAATACATATTCTCGATAATATTACACATGCCAAACAATCATTTCAAGATAATCAATGTTTCACAACACAATCTTTCTAATATCTATTACAAATAATGCAAAGTCATGAACAACCTAAAATGTGACTATCAATAAAAACATTATGTTTCTTTTGTTTATATATATATTTTTATGTTCAATTTATTTTTTCTTGCAAGTTCAATTTAAAAGTGGCATCAAAGCTCTTTAAGGATCCATTTTGGAAGCAAATTTACCAATTTACATCCATCTATACTTTTCCATTCTATGCTCTCACCTTTCCCTAGAGAGATTTTTATGATTAGAAAGTGGTTACAACCACAATCACATTAAATTCATTACTTAAGTTTTACCAAAAAATCCTTTCCAATGGTTTCTTTTTTCTTTTTACGTTAGAAACCCTATGCAAAATATTCTCAAATATCCTCAAAAGAACTTGCATACTTGGATAAGTTGAATTTACCATAAAGGGTCTAGTGAAGTGAGGAGTATTTTGGCTTCAATACTTAGGGCATAGATAGGATATGTATATGGTCATGAGCTTCCATGTATCTTTGGGTATATTGGAAGACCCTATAGTAGGATTTTTTGTATGTTATCCCTAGGTAACCTTTGGCCATATAAATTATGTGATGCATTGGTAAGTGCTTAGCCCTAGGAAATTACTCACTACATACATCACTGGCATGATAATGGGCTACGAGTATAATCCTAACCCTTCATAGTTAGTGCTTTGAAATATTTGACTAACTCTATTTATGAGAAGTTGATGATATCACAAACTAGACATACTATGTTATGCCTTCCCTTTTGTCCCTACTTGTGTTCCATCCATTTGGAATACTTCCAAGCCATGTTTTCTTTATAGTTGGGTATTTGGATATTTGGCATCAAATAGACAACTATTAGTGTTCTCTTTGGATAGTAACACCTATCCAAATTCCAAAAGTATTCTTCCAAACCTATATATTTAATATTCATTGGTTCAATCCACCATATAGATTTTAGATTTGAAACTTTCTAATAAAATTTCTCTCAATCCAGCCACAAATTGTTAGTTATGATAGAAAAACCAACCCAAGGTATATAAATAATTTTAAAGTTTGGGCCAACTTTGACCCTTTTTAGTGCATTGTCTCATTACACTAATCTCTATGAGCTAATAAAAATCAGGGATAACTTTAAGAACCCCCCCCCCTCGAAAAATTGTATACTTCACGATAAAAATATTAATTTTATTGGCAATTTTTTTTCATTTTCCAGGAAAAAAAATCTCGATTGGCGAATATTTTCTAATTGCTAGAAGTCTATGGAAAATCATGGCGAATTGCAGTTTTTTTTAATCCAATAAAATATTTTTATTGGTGATTAAAACCTTTTTTCAAACTAATAAAATATTTCCATTGGCAAATAAACCTATTTTCAAAATAGAAAAAATATTTTTGTTGGCGATTAAAACTTTTCTTCAAACCAAAAAAAATATTTTCATTGGTGAATTAATCCTATTTTCAAATGAATAAAAATGAATGGAAAATTAAACATAATCTCATGAATACTAATAAAAAAAATTTAGTGGCGAAATAAATTGGTATGCCAATAAAAAAATCATAGCGTGGTTGGTGAAAATATCAAATTCTAGGATGTAAATTTTCCGCACATTCAAATTCCTTCATAAAGTGTCTAGAATGGAACAAGTGTCAACATATTTATTATGTTTGAAGCCATATGTCAGTGCAAAATAATATAACCCGCGCTTGTTTGATGAATTTTCGATGGGTGACTATAGTTCCATTCTAGAAGCAAATCTCTAAAGTAGTAGACTTGCAAATTGAAACCTCCAAAATAAAACTAGAACCGTTAGATTTCCATAATCAATGGTTGAGTTTTTATTACTTATTAAATCACTTAAAGTCATGACAACCAAAATAATATTTTATCGTTGACTGGATATTGGAAATTGAAGGTCGTTTAAGTTATGACTTAAGCCTTTGGAGTCATCATAGTGACCGACCCCTCGACCTAGGCAAATGATGGGTTTAAGAAATGAACAGTCGAGATAGGGTGACGTGGGTCAACCTTTACCACTCCTCGCTAGCCCGCTGGGGACCCATCTACATCTCTTGTCCCTCAATGGGGAGGCCAAGAAGTGCCATGTGGAACTATTAGAACCATCAAAGGAACTATAGCAAGGTGCAAAATATTAAGGAACTAGTGTTAAAACCTATGCTACTAAAGGAGACTTTTAAGCACATTTTTTTTTATTGTTAAATAGTTGCTATATGGGGCAACACTGTGTATTAATCAAAAAGAGTTTTTACATTCGCGAATGGGATCAAACACTTGATCAAGTCACCAGGGATTCATCCCAACAATATTCACAATGAAGCCTTCATTTCCACAAAACATTATAGACCCAAATATTGAATGGATTGAAATTGGACACTTATACGGACTACAAAAAGACCATCACAAACCAAAATGATGTTCCAAAGACACCAGAATATGCACTGTTGCAACCGACATCACTGGTCTTCTTTCCTTTGATTGCACTCAGAATCACCAGACAATCACCACCGTAGGCACTATGGGTAGGATGGTTTGCTCGTTCCTTCTAGCTCCTAGTGACATTCACTACCTATTCTTCACCAGTTCCCAGCTCCCAATCCTCCTCGTTCGAAGACCACCTTTCCCCATCGAGAGCTTCTGCGATTGCAAGTGCCTTCACCCAACCCTTTTGCCAGTCTTTGAGAATGTTAGCCGCACGCAGAAGAAAGTCGATACACCTGTCAATCTCCCCCCACCAGTTTTTGAAAGCTGCATGGTTCAGTGAGCACACAAGGGGAAACTTTGGTACATACCATTCATTCCCATGAGCCTTGTAATTAGGGAAAACATCTTCACCAATTGGCGAATTCTAAAAATTGGCCAAGTCGAAATTGGTGAATTATTTGAACCCAACAACGTATCCAAATTACCCAAATTTTATAAACTATTGGTCCAATGCATGCCCATTCGCTAATGAGTTTTTTTATGAGGCATATTTAAGAAACAAATTTTCCATAACAAACTACGCATTTCAAATGGACCGACTAATATTTTTCCCTGGAATCCGAGAAGCATGTAATAAAACATCTACACATTCGCCAATATTATTAAAACAACATTGTATCAGGACCCATTGAACACCAATTAAAATTTACAAATAGTTGCTTGTGAAGACCCATTTCACCAATTAAAATTTATAAATAGTTGCTTATGAGGACCTATTTCACCAATAACATTAAAAAATAATTACATTTGAGGACACATTTCGCCTTGAAAGTTACAACATATCATTGTATAAGCACGCAGGATTCGCCAAATTTTTAATATACCATTTAAAAAATCGCAAAATTCGCCAAATATGGATTGATATAAATACAATTGAAACTGTCATTTATTCTTACACATTTTTTTCAATTATGAGGTTCTCGATTTGGAAGTCAGTGAAAGCCAAAAACGTAGACTTAAAGGTGAGTGATCATTTCTTCATAGTGTTATTAGTTATAATAATAATATTTCTTTATCTCTTTTCCATTCTTGCTTTAATCTTAAAGATGATATTGAGTAGGCAATGGGATCTATATTCTTTGTCCTTAAACAAGAAGACATTTTTTCCAGCTTTTATTTGGAGTGAGAGATCAATATGTTGAGCAACAAGGGTAAGACTCCCCAGGGTAGTGAAGGGACTTGGAGGCCATCAAAATGCCCAAAATGTAGATGTACCATATAGTCTTACTTTGGAATTGGCAATGCTTCTGATCCATCATATCAAGATGGAGCTACATCATCAACTCTTCCACCAAATAAATTAATGAAGGCATTCACAATACCTCACCACGACCGTAAGGTCAAGGTGAGATTTTCATTAAGGTAAATCAAAATGTATCAAATGAGGATGGAAATACCACAAAAGATGTTCCAAGGGATACCCTGGTTAGCCAGAATGAGATAATTGACTTGGATCAAGATGATGTTAGTATCAAGAAAGAAAAAGAAAATAAAAAATGGGGCACGAGTGGGAAATGACAAGGAATTTTCAACTTTGTTGGTTGTCAAAGTACCCATTCATTGTACCAATGGGGAAAGAAAATGATGTTGAAAGTGAAACAAATACAAGTGTACGATTTGTAGTTGGAAATGTGGAAGAGACAAGAAGTTGCAGCTAAAGCTTGACACTATAGAAAAGCATATCGGTAAAGTTTATGAAAAAAATATCATAGACGGAAAGGAACAATTAGTCATTCGATGGAAATCAAAGGAAGAATGTCTTCATGTTAAGTATCCTGTAGAATACGAAGAGCATAAGCAAGGAATGCCAAAGCTTGCTACATGTCAAGGTACACTTGAAGCTCCATTTGGGAAAAAAATGGAAGTAGCAAATCTATCAAAAATTATTCAGTTGAGTGTTGTTTTTCATATTTTGTCCAGAGCGTGTCCTATGAAAGACTATCCAAAATATTATAGTTTATTATCTTATTTGGGTGTTCCTCACTTGAACCCTTCTCACATTGGTCAATAAACGCTAGATGGGAATGGGCAGACTGTCTTGTTGTAGTGGAAAAGGAAGATTTAAAGGAGAAAGTAAAAGAGTCAAACTTCATTGCATTACCTTTAGATGAAGTTACTACGGTAGACAATACTTCTTGGGTCTATATGCATTTGTTTATTGTAGAACAACATGTTCGCCAAGCTCATCTTCTTTGCGTTCATAAAATGAAGGATAGTTCAACATCGCAAAATCTATTTGAACTAGTCAAGAAATCATTGTTATTGGATTTCCACAATCCATAAGAATATCAATAATTGCTTATGGATTAGATTGTGTGTATGCTTTTTTGAATAGATGTTTTGAATCACACTCTGTGATCCATCATCAAGATAGAGAGCTCAAGGATATGAAAGATTGGTTTGTTGTAGACCCAACAGGTATAAAAAGAGGCAGAAGAATGTTAGAGGGATAGGAGGCACAAGGCCCAAGGGATAGCAAGAAAGAACAATAATAATATTGACATTAAAATAAAAATATGGTATATTCTAATAAAGAGATTAATAAGGATGAAAGAACAAAAGACCAATTGTATATTCCATATCTTTATTAGTGTATCAATAAAGATATATTAATAAAGGAGGTTAAAAATCAACTTGTAAAATAAAGAGATTAAAAAAGATGGAAGAAAGAGAAAATAATACTTTAAAAAGATTAAAGGTAGAAAATAATAAAATAAGAAGGGTTGAACACAAAGGAGCCAAGCAAGAAAAGAAGAATAATAAGAGCACCCACGGAAATAACTAAAAATAAGAGAGAACAAGGAGACATAAAGCACATGTCAATCAAATAATAAAATAGAAGAGAAGAAATAAGATAAAACATTAAATAATAAATTAAAAAATTAGGAGTGAAAAACAAAAACAAAAAACCAAATAGAATTTCTACCTTTGTCCATATAGTCTAAAAGTACATAGAAGATATTGAATAAATTAATCTATGAGATCTATTACTATATTCAATAAACCAATATATTGCTATATTAATATATTTAATATATAAATATCTTGATAAATTCAATATATTCAAGAATTTGATAAACCCAAAAATAGCAAAATGGGGAAATCAAAAACATTGATATATTTGAATACATTAATATCATTAATATATTTACAAATATTAATATATTTAAATATGTTAAATGTATTGATTAATATTTTAAAAAAGTTAAATATATTGATTAATATATAAATTTTTTAATCATTGCTAATATGTTTTCCTATTCATTAATATTTAAGTATGTTCAATAAGTCTGTTTACATATTTAAATCTTTTTAATATATTTAACCATATGAATATATTTGCACAAATTAAAAAATATTAATACATTTAAGCATATTAAATATATTAATCTCTATTAATACATTTTTAATTAATTAATATTTAGGTGTGTTAAATCAATATAATTAAAGATTAAAATAATGTCATCTATTTAACTCTATGGAAATATTTTCCCAAATTAAAAATTATTAATATATATAAGTATATTAGATATATTAATATATTTAAATAATTTAAATATGTTTAAATGTTTTAATCTTTATTAATACGTTTTTTATTAATTAATATTTAAGTATGTTAAATAAATATATATGTATAAAGATTAAAATAATTTAATATATTTAACTATATGAGAATATTTGCATGAATTAAAAATGTTAATATATTTAAGTATATTGAATATATTAATATATTTAAATAATTTAAATGTGTTGATATATTTAAGAAATTTGTATATGTTAATAAACTTAAGTAATTTAAATATGTTACTAAGTTTAAGTAATTTAAATATGTTAATCTTTTTAAGTAATTTGAATATATTAATCTATTTAAATATTTCAATTTATATCAATATGTTGAAATATATTAAAAAATTCCTAATAACTTTGAGTGTATTATGTTAATATTTAAATATATTAAATTTATCAAAGTATAAAGTAGATTAAAATATTGAACAAATTAAAAATTAATAAATTTATACCTCATAGATTAATAAATTAGAAATTAAGATATATTAATATAGAATGTATAATAATGAACAAAAAGCGATGAACACTAAAAAAGGAAAAAGATCTATAAAAAACCACAACAAGAGGAGAACCAAGCAAGTGAAAGTGATCACGAACCTAAAAGAGGGAATGAAAATAAGAGAGCCGAGGGGGAGGAACGAAAAGACACGGAAGACAGGGGGAAGGGAAGGGGAACAAGATGGAAAAAAATAGAGGGACGAAGGGGAAGACAAAGAGGAACCAAACAACAATAAGAGACCTTAGAACCCAAAGAGAGGGGGGGAAAGGGGGAAGAAAGAAGGGATGAGGGGACAAGGGGGAAGGCGGGGGTTGGGGCTAGGGGGGCCGGAGGAGGGGTAGAGAGGGAGAGGGGTTCAAGATCGAGGTGGATGGTGGTTTTTAAGGAAAGACAAAAGAGGCTTCCAAGAGAGACTTAAACTCCACCCTTTGTCGCGATTGAGGTTGTTGGGGTGATTGATGATTTGAATGGCTTCTTTGAGTTTCCTCTTACGAAAGTTATCTTCAATAAACAAGATTTGAGTGTCTTCTAAAAAAATATGGTGTTTGGTTGAAGCAGAGTGCTCAGCTAGGGCTGATTTTAACACATGTTCATGATTGATGTCAGCACCGTGCTCTTTGATTCTTATGTTGAATGAGTAACCCGTTTCACCAATATAGGGAGTGCCACAAGAGCAAACCACTTTGTAGATTCCAGAGTTTTGATTTATTTTTTTTGGGTCTTTGAGAGGTGGGATGCATTTTTTCAGCGTAGAAAAGGGCTTGAAGGCACATCAAAGGCCTTTTTTGAGAAGGGCTTTTGAGATTTTATGGGAAATGCCTTCCACAAAGGGTAAGGAGGCACTACAGATGCAAACAGGTTGGGAAGAGGAGTTGGATTTGGAAGAGATAGAAGAGAAGAAACAACGTTTGGAACGGTTGAGGGCTCTGGAGATTTGTTTATTGGTATAACCATTTAGCCTAAAGATCAGGTGAAGATGCTCCAACTCTTGGGTTAAGTTTTCTTCATCGCAGATACGATGGGCTCTTGTGGCAAGAGTTTTTAAAATTCCAAATTTATGGCTAGGATGGTGATGGGAAGAGGAGTTGAGGTATAAGTTAGTGTGGGTTGATTTGCGGTCAAGGAGAAGACCCATCATGTCGAAGGGAACAACCGCAGCTGAGGGAGGCATGCGGGGGGAACAACAGTGTTTGGGGGAAGGTTGCGGAACAGAGCCAAAGGCTCCATCAAAAACTGGACGTTGGTTTAAAGAGGGCGAGGCTTGAGGGGAACACATATTGAAAGAGATGCTAACAGAGTTATTAATTCAATTTTCAGAATTTCCATGCAGAGGGTTGAGATTAATGGTGCGCGTACCTGTCACCAGAAACAAGGAGACGTTGGGGGATGACCATTGTTGTTGCGCCGATTGCTGGTGGACATTGGATTGCGAGTGCTCCTTTGGATGGTTGAGACCCCTTTGATCAATCCGCCCACTAGTGTGAGGAGAATGAAGACACTCAATAAAAAAGGTTTGGAAAAATTTAGGTTAGAGTGAAATATTGTGTGATACGATATCAGAATATTTAAAACTTATCAATTTATGTCAAACAATGATATTGGGGTAGTGGAGGCTAAGAGAGTTTTCAATACATTGGCGTTTTTGAAATCAAATTTAAGAAACAAACTAGACAAAAATTTGGAAAATTTCTTGAAGATAAAAGGAACTGTGTATAATGTCATTTAAAATTTTTCCTTTTGAAGGGACACTCACAATTTGGAGGTCCAAATGTGAAAGAAGAGGGGCCAGGCTATGCAACACTCCAATTCCAATGCTTGTACTGGTGGCATTGGTGGTAATGGTAGTGGCAGTGGGATAAATGATAGTGGCACAATGAATGTTGAATTTGAGACGCAGGTCAAAGAAAATGAAGACGACTCTTTTACTTTATCTCAAGTTGAACATCAGTTTGAGGACCTTGACTCCATTTGGGAAATAGAAGTGAATTAGCATCTTTTAGGAATTTATATTGCACTTCATGATATTTTATTTTATATTGCACTTAATGAATCATATTCCAAACTGTAGTTGATGATATTTTATATTTTATAATGTATTCCATGGTAAGGAATTTGATATGTGATTCTACATCATTTTTAAAGAACACTTATCACACTGCTAATTCAATACCATGGAATACTTAGTGCATGAGAAACAACATTAGGAGTGATTTTTGCAACAAACCTATCCACGACTCTAATTTCCCGAGTATTTGGAACGTACCTCTTCGTGCATGCAATCACTAGGTCGACGTTTTTCATAGCTTCAAGAAAACCTTTGACACACGCTAAACCACTATGTAGAATTCTATCCTTTAATGGCGTTATGTTACTTTGTTCCAGGAACACCAAAAATTCTTCTAAATTGATATGCTCAATTTTGGTATCTCACTCTAGACTAGCGACTTTGAATTCCAATCTGCATAAGCACAAACCTATGGGGAAAAAAACTTGAGTCTTGAAAAAGCATTCGCAGAGAGTAAGAATGCAGATTGAATGACTTAGTGAATATTTCACCACCCAAGTTATGTCATTAGTTTGACAGGATGTGCATTTAGTAATGCATTTAATGCAAAATTCAATTTCATCCTTCAAAAAGATAGCCTTAAAACTTGCTTTCTTTTTTGTAAATCATGAAAAGACAGCTCAAGGTTGTGTTATACATATCGTTTAATGAGGTGGCAGTGCCTTTAAAGTCAAGAAATATCCACCATGTTGTGTGATCACAGAAACATGGAACTTTAGAACCAAAGTCGGGAGTTTCAAAGTTGGGAAAGCCTTTGACTCATCAACTTTAAAGACAACCAAACAAGACTTACAAACTTGACAACAATGAACCAAGTTGGATAATAAAAAAGTTATGAAAATTTAGAAATTCATGATAAGGTTGTGAAATGTGAAGAACTAGCAACTTAGGTTATAAATTTATAAAACATGCAAAACTCGTGACTTTGAGCAATTGTAAATGAATAACGAAGAATAACACAACCATTTATTTTATTATAATTGAATTACAATGTCACATTATTACATATCTTTTTAAAGATGAGTCATTGAGTAGAGCATGCAAGCACCAAGCTCTTGTTTTGTATAAACAACATATGTTACTTTAGTACTTTACATAATACAAATACAATTGTAAGTGCCAAGCTTCTGTTGGACCGCAGGTGACAACATAATATAATTTTTTCTCTAAAAATAAATGCATGGTGATGGGACTTTTTGGGTCAACCATGGGCTCTGAAAATAAATGCATGGGACTTTCTTGGTAGGCCATGGGCACTGAAAATAAATGCATGAGACTTTCCTGGGAAAGCATGCACTCTCAAATACAAATGTGGCTTTGTAAATACAAATGCAAGGGATTTTCCTAGCCAACCATGTTGGGGAAAAGGGAGTTGTGAAGATACAAAATGTATCTATTATGATTGAAAACCAAAGTCATGTAGAAGATGAGGGGTAGTAAAATTTCTCCCATCTTTTGCACACAACTTCCATGCACTAGAATAACACTTATCTCCACTAGAGCTCCTCATCCTGGTTCAAAACTTGCCTCAGAAGTTAGGTGAACCAGATCAAATTCTTTCCAATTCCACCCATTCTAAACTTGAAAGAAATTGGTCTTTTACTCTATAACTACATAACTGGAGGTAGGAGAATTTAGACTATCCCCAATAATACCACATCATCTTCTTCCTTAATCCTTATTAACCCTACACAATGAATACCCTTATGACAATTTAGAACATTGCACTCAATAGTAAAACCTTTTTAGCCTTCAACGAATGATTTTAGACTTTAGTTGTGTTCACTATCACTATTTATGGGCCAATAGTGCCACTACCATCTTGATCCCTATGTACACCTCACACGTGTCATGTGTGAACTGTGAGGTTTCAGGTTGGGTATAATGATAATCATGATTCACGCAAACCAAAAAATTAACTTAATCGATTTGTATAACTTAAAGTTAAGCCTTACATTTACAATTAAAATTTTAAAATGGTTAATTTGATTGACGTTTGACGACATGCAAACTGTACCTCAAGCTAAAAAGCTATCAAAATTGCCAGTGCCACTCAAACAATATGAAATCATTACAAATATTTTTCACTAGATCAGTGGATTAATAACATCATCAACTACGATTCTATAGTATGTCGTGTAATTTTCAATATAAAGCTATCCAATCAATAATTTCAGATGTCCATATGGTGTTAATCCGCTCCACCGCCCGCAGTACTACAACCACACTTTCTTCAAAAATATTAAGAATTTAAATTAAATAAAATGTAGTACTTTGAGGCACTAAAAAGAGAATTAAATGACATTGAAAAGATTGAGAATTTTCAAGAATGGAGCCATGAAAAGTATTTTAATTTAAGTATCTAAAGACTAATCATTGAAGTACATAGTACATAGTTAGCCTAGCCAAAAAGCCACTAACCGTGACAGAAAAATAGTCACAAAATACATATTATAAGAACTGTTACACTGTACAATAAAATATAGGCATGTGATACATCACACAATTCATTACTATTTTTTTTTGTAACATTAGTTGAGGCTATCAACTAGGTGTTTGAGTAGAAGGTAAATCGAATTTAACAAAGTAATAGCAAAGAAGAAAAGTGAATCACCCAAATACCTTCCTCCAAAACTCCAGACTCTTTAATGATTCATTTTTTGTATCACATAGTAGACCTCATCTTATATTAACTAGGACAAGAGCCTACACTGTAGAAGCATGCAATTCCACTTTCTGAAAGATTCCACCAATAGGCGCTAACCCACTTTCAAAATTGTAATGCGGCAGTGCCAACTCCAACGAAGAAAGAGTAAATGAAAGGCTACAAATAACATATTAACATATTGCCAACATCTTCACCAAATCTTTTTCAAGCAAAATGTCCATGCAATTGGACAAGAAAGTCGAAGCTACCTCAAAATATAGAGCACGAGGGTTGTTCTGAAGCCATTCCCTACCCACAATTGTTCTTAAAACATCCTCAACTTGCACACAAGGAATTGTAAAAACCATACCCAAATTTCATTTGTTGTATGCATCGTCCCTTCTTTTCTCCCAAAAAAATTTGGGTAGCTTGACATGCCATGAAGACTCCATAGTATCACAGTTAAATTGAGAATAGAGAAGAAAGAATCAAATCCAAATATATTTTAAATGATATGAAGAACATAAAGTTGGTGAAGTATATATAGAAGTTAGAACAAATATGATGAGTATGACATTGAATACTCACACTTAAAATTTTTAAATTCACCACTCATTGATGTGACAATTAATATTTAATTCACCACTTGAATCCTTAATCATTGATGTGACAATATTATTTCAAAAAAATTGTGGCAATATTATTCCAAGTTACCCATAGACCAGATGGATGACCCAAATTAAGATGTCTTGCTTACCTTTAAGACAAGTGCTTAAAAGGTATTTCTACGAAAAATGACAAGATGGTTGCATCACTCAACATTAATTTCCAGGTTAATTCAATTGGGGGAATGTGTGGAAACTAGCAAGATCACAAAAATATTTGTGCATAAAGAATGCATGCCACGTTTGACGTTGGTTTTCATTTCTTGGTATAGTCTCCATAAGGTTGTGGGAGGTTTTGCTACAAATAGGGGTTGTTATGCTTATTTTTCTCAAATTGGATTTGTGCTCTTGGGAAACACTAAGAGGCAATGGAGAGTCCTCTATTTCTAAATTCCACGAAGCAACAAAATGCTTTCCGTGGTGAAATAACTAAGAAAGGACTGAAGGGGATAATGGTGTCCAAGCACCCACTGGTGCTCTAGGTAGTGAAGGGTGTTTTCGGCCTAAAATTTCTGTTGGCTACCACAAGCTCAAGGGGAATTCAAAAATTCCTACCATGTTTCTAGAAATGCTCGTGTACATGGGTGTCTTGAAAGCTCGAGGGAAGAAGCTATTCCAAATGATTTTTCCACACTCTATTGAAAAATATCGACGCGACACTGGACAACATCGATAGAAATTTCATGACCCCGCTACCATTGCACTACTACAAGGCTCGTGGGAATGAATGGTCGGTACCAAAGTTTCCCCTGGTGTGCTCACTAGACCATGCAACTCTCAAAAAATAGTGGGGGAAGATTGACAGGTGTATCAACTTTCTTCTGCGTGCAACTGGCATTCTCAAGGACTGACCGAAGGGTTGGGTGAAGGTGTTTGTCATGGCGGAAACTCTTGATGGGGAAAGGTGGTCTTTGAATGAGGATAATTGGGAGTTGGGCACTAGTGAAGAATGGGTAGCGAATGACACCAGGATTTGGGAGGAATGGGAAAAACATCCTTCCCATAGTGTTTGCGGTGGTGATTGTCTGGTAATTCTGAATGCAATCAAAGCCAAGAAGACTAGCAAGGCCAGCTGCAACAATGCATAATCCGGTGTCTATGGAAGGCCATTTTGGTTTGTGATGATTTGTAGTCCATATAAGTGTCCAATGTCAGTTCGTTCAATATTTGGGTCTGTAATGTTTTGTGTAAATGAAGGAATGTAAAAACTCTTTTTGATTAATATAGGGTGCTGCTCCATATAGCAGCTATTTAACTATAAAAAAAACACATGTTTAAAAGGTTCCTTTAGTGGCACAAGCTTTAACACTAGTTCCTTGATATTTTGCACCTTGCTATAGTTCCTTCGACGATTTTGATCGTTCTTTAATATTATTTTGGTTGTCATGACTTTAAGTGATTTAAAGTAATAAAATATCAACCACTTATTTCCAGAAATCTAACAGTTCTAGAGTTGTTTTGAAGGTTTCAATTCACAATTCTAGTGCTTCAGATATTTGCTTTCATAATGCAACTATAGTTGTCCATCGAAAATTAATCGAATGATCGTGGGTTAAATTATTTTGCACTGACATCTGGCTTTGACATAATATATATGTTGACACTTGTCCCCATTCTGGACACTTTATGAAGAAATTTGAATGTGCGGAAAATTTGTCCTAGAATTTGATATTTTTGCCAACCACGCTATGATTTTTTTATTGGCATACTAGTTTATTTTTCCACTAAATTTTTTTTATTAGTATGATATTATGTTTAATTTTCCATTTTTTTTATTCATTTGAAAATAGGCTTAATTCACCAATGAATTTTTTTTTTGGTTTGAAGAAAAGTTTTAATTGCCAACAAAAATATTTTTTCTGTTTTGAAAACAAGCTTAAGCCAATGGAAATATTTTAGTGGTTTGAAAAAAGGTTTTAATCGCCAATGAAAATATTTTATTGGATTAAAAAAAATTGCAATTCAATAAGATTTTCCATATAGACTTCTAGCAATTAGAAAAGATTCGCCAATTGAGATTTATTTTTTTCCTAAAAAATGAAAAAAATTGCCAATAAAATTAATATTTTTATTAGGAAATATACAAGATTTTCCAGGATGTTACACCTTCGCCCAGGGGGGGGGGTTCTTAAAGTTATCCCTACTTGTAGTAGTGTAGTGGTAGAGGGGTCATGAAATTACTATTGATATTGTCTAATGCTGCATCAATATTTTCCAATAGTGTTGAAAAATCATTTGGCATAGCTTCTTCCCTCAAGCTTTTGAGACACCCATGTACATGAGCATTGCTAGAAACATGGTAGGTATTTCTAAATTTTCCCTGAGCTTGTGGGTAGCCAATAGAAATTTTGGGCCAAAAATATCTTTTACTGCCTAAAGCACTAGTGGGTGCTTGGACACCATTATCACTTTCATTCATTTCTTAGTGATTTCACCATGGAAAAAGTTTTGCTGCTTTGTGGAATTTAGAAATAAAGGAGTCTCCATTTCCCCTTAGTGTTTGTCAAGAGCGGTGAGTGCTAAGCCAATTTGAGAAAAATGAGCACAACAACCCCTATTTGTTGGAAAACCTCCCACAACCTTATGGAGACCATACCAAAAAATGAAAACCAACGTGTTCTAGATTCTTTATGCACAAATATTTTTGTGATCCTGCCACACATTCCCCTAATTGAATTAACTTGGAAATTAATGCTGAGTGATGCAACCATCTTGTCATATGTTGTGGAAATAAATTTTAAGTACATGTTTTAAAGGTAAGCAAGAAATATTAATCTGGGCCATCCACCTGGTTTGAGGGTTATGCACAGGTGAATGGTCTTAAGGTAAAGAGCACACAAATGTGAAGCGCCAAATTTAATATGGGCCGCTTGTCATCTCCCCGTTGCTGAAAGTTGCACATGGGTTAAATTCAACAAGGAAGCGGGGAGGCCAAAACGTGGATTTTCTCTAGGTAACTACAGGTGGTGATACTGTGGGAAACGACATGGATTAATTCCATATGAACATCCAAAGTGATTGATTGGATAGCTTTATATTGAAAACTACACGTGTATTGTAGAATCGTAGATTTGTAATGATTTCATATCATTTGAGTGGCACTAGAAATTTTGATAGCTTGTCAACTTGAGGTACATAGTACAATTTGCATGTAGCCATACATCAATCAAATTAAACATTTTAATTGTAAATGTAAGGCTTAAGTTACATGAATTGATTAAGTTGGTTTTTTGGTTTTCATGAATCATGATTATCATTATATTGGTACCCAACCTCACATGTGACATGAGTCACAAGTAAACAACAATCAGGCTAGTAGTGGCACTAGTGGCCCATAAATAGGGATAGTAAGCACAACTAAAATCATTCGTTGAAGGCTAAAGGCTTTACTATTGAGTACAATGTTCTGAATTGTCTTAAGGGTTTTCATTTTGTAGGGTTAATAAGGATTCAGGGAGAAGATGATGTGGTATTTTTGGGGATACTCTAAATTCTTCTACCTCCAGTTATGTAGTTACAAATTTAAAGACCAATTTCCTTGAAGTTCAGAATGGGTGGAATTGGAAAGAAGTTGATCTAGTTGACTTGACTTCTTAGACAGGTTTTGAACTAGAATGAGGACCTCTGATGGAGGTAAGTGCTATCCTAGTGCATGGAGGTTGTAGGTAAAAAATGGGAGAAATTTTACTATCCCTCACCTTTTGCATGAATTTGGTTCTCAAAGGGGATGAGTACATTTTGTGTCTTCATAGCTCCCATTTCCCCAACATTGTTTGCCAAGCAAGCCCCATGCATTTATTTTCAGAGCCCATGGTTGACCTGACAAGTCCCATCAATCGTCACCATCCATTTATTTTTAGAGTGACATTTGTACTACGTTGTCACCAACGATCCAGTAGAAGCTTGGTGCTTACGTTTGTATTTGTAAATTATGTAAAGTAGCATATGTTATTTATACAAAACAAGAGCTTGGTGCTTGCATGCTCTACTCATCTTTAAAAATATATGTAATAATGTGACATTGTAATTTAGTTGTAATAAAATAAATGGTTGTGTTATTCTTCGTTATTCATTTATAGTAAAGAATTATTTCTGAGTTCAGTTTCTATGAATCTATTCAAATCAGTTAGGGTTTATCAAAATTTTATTGATTTCTAATTTGTCGTTGACCTTCCTCGATTCCCGGTATCATTATTCATTTTATTAAGTCCTTTTCAACATTAAGTTACTAGCCCCTTGGTCTTGATGTCAATCCTAGTGCACTAAAGTTTAAAACAACTTTAAAACACATGTTTATTGTTTATATCTGTAGACATCCAAATTTGGACACTTAATTTATCCAAATCTATCATTTTCGTCTAAACATCCTCTTAACCTAGTTAATTAAATAATATTACTATTATTTAATTAATATCTTTAATTCTGCTAAATCCCTAAGGTATTTAATTAATAATTAAATACCTTACCCTCCTTAATCCTCTTTTCATCAAATAAATTAAATAAATATTACATTTATTTAATTCCTCACTGTCATTTTCATCTAATCCTAATCCATTTCCTAATTTCTTCATTAGGGATGTGCACATGCCTAATCCTTGATTAGGATGTGTCACATCCTCCAACTTTTGCAAGTTGGCTTTTAATCCTTATTTATCTTCTAATTATTGATTAATTAAGCCTAATCATTCTCCAAGGAATTTTTAATTCCTTTTTATTCTTCCTAGATTCCCCTCTTTTATATGTGAATTTTTAATTCACATTCCATTCTTCCAAGGCTTCTAGAACCTTGGACTTGTCACAATCTCCACATGTGACCAAGTCCCACCTTTTTAGAACCCACCTTTTATCCTCTAGATCATCCTAGGAATGTGAATTTTTAATTCACATTTATCCTCCCAACCACCTTTCCTTTTCCCATGTAGATTTTTGAGGAATTCTAAAATTCCTCAAAAGTCCCTTTCACTCCCACTTGGGGACAAGAAATCCCTTTTTGTGGAAATCCTCTCATCCCCCAAGGTGCATGTCCTTTTCCACCTCATGTACCTTTTTGACAACTCATCTCCACCTCATGTCCTCTTGTCCATTTCACCCTCCACATGTCAAGATGTGAGGGCTTGTGGGTTCTCAACCCACCATAGCCCTTCATCTTGGCCTTGTTGGATCAATCTTGACCCTTGAATTCTCTAGAGAATTCAAATTCTTCTATAAATACCCCCTCCTCAAGGGCATTTACCAACACTTAGCTATCTTGCACCCTTATGCTGTCATTTTGCATTCTCAACACTTTGCACTCTCATAACTACATGCTGTCCAAGCCTTTTTCAATCATTCAACCATCTTTGTCCATCATTTTGCATATTGAAGCTTGCATTATAGACATTCAAACAATCATCTAAGGAGCACACAACCAATCCAAGCAAGGGCCAATCAAAGAAGTTTCAACAACAAGGGAGGTAAAAGTGTTTGTGTTTCATTTTATTTGCATTCCTTTTCGTTGTAACTCTCTTTTGGCTAATCTTGAGGTGTCCTTGGTGTTTTGTCTTTCACGTTTCTTAGTTAGATTCGCACATTTAGAGTGGTAGGAATTCCAAGGTATCACATTTCTGGCACGCCCGGTGGGACCCACATACGGGTCTTGCATTTAATGTTTCTTTGAGTTAAGATTTTGCAGGAAAAAGCTCAC
>VDFB02246947.1:0-14285 GCA_007258455.2 Sequoia sempervirens
AAGATGCTATTATGGCAACTGAGTGGTTGAAACAAGTGTTGGCCCAAGATAAGGAGGATACGAACCTCCTTCTACAGAAAACTAGAACTCTAATGGAATACACCAGTGACAGGTTGGTAAGTGAAAAGATTCTTCCTTCCTCTAGAGCTGCCAAACCTTGGGAGTGGTTCGAGGCACTGCAAATCAGGTAGAAGGTGTTGAAAAAGATTCACAAATGAGGGAAGTAGATTGATGACACCTTGATTGAGATTTACAATGGTTCCATTGCCTTCTTCAAAATCATGACGAGAAGAAGAAAAATCGCACCCAAGTACTTGAGCTTGGAATAGTTGAGAGAATGGTGGCATGATGTGTATGCACCACTTGATGATGGTTATGTTTCTGAGCACCAACTGGATGATGCGGCCACCTACCTCGCAGTTATTGATAAACATGTGGCATACAAGGTAGATTGGGATAGGTCAGTCAAAAAATCAAGGGACGAGATTGTGTCCATGGAGAGGTGACTTAGGGTTCTACCAGTACCACCTGTGGCTGACTTGGATGGAGTGTTCTTGAAGCTACATGAAGAGTTAGATCAACGCAGGGGTAATAGGGAAGAGAGCTAATGATAGGCTGTGCTGCGATTTGTGCTTCCCTATTATCTTCCCACACGTCGTCCAAGCTACATTGCGGATCCTGGGCCGACCTCGACGTGACGCTCATTTAATGCCTGTTGACCCATTTTGAAGACTCTCCTGGCCAGGTTGTTGTGCTGAGTTATTGCTGTGAAACCCTTGCCTGGCCGACAGACTTCTGGGGATTTCTATATATTGGGCATGTGGCCTCATTTGTAACGGGTTAGAAGAATTAGATAGTTGGAAATAGTTAGGAATTTAGAACTTGTAACTAGAATATAGAAGTAGAGTAAGTTAGCAGGTAGTTTCCCTCAAGCAAATATTGTAACAGAAAGCTAAAATTGTTGCTATAGTGAACAATTCAAATGCAAATAGTGACATTGTGATTTGGTGCCCTATTTGTGCTCCTTGTTTTGCATGGTTTTTTCCATTCCATCTTTAAAATTGCTTTGAGTTGGTAAATATCTAGATTAGATTCGATTTGATAAGGTTTGTGATTTGATACTTAAATGTTGCAGCAATCTCTTAGTCCATACTTTTCGTAACCAACTGATTGTTAGTTGCTTTGCAAAGTTAGCCTGGACTTTTCATATTCCTTATGCTTAAGTTCGATTGTGAAGGTTCATTCACTTCAACTGCAAAAGGGTTGTTTGAGTGAGTGTTCATGATTTGAAAATCTTAAAACCTCAGAAGATTGCACTGTTTTATGTGAGATTGTAGATTTATCTTGGTCAAGTAGAAATCAGTTTTGAGGGATTGGTCCATTTCGAGTATTGGTTACTTACATTGTTAATTTTAGAAGTAGTATTAGATTTAGAACTCTCTTTAAAACCCTCATCCTTTTCTATTTCTTTAATCATTGGGTTAAATCTTGGATTGAAGGCTCACTAGTTTGTTAAATCTGATAAAATTGATTCAACATTTTGCTCGTAGTAAGGTCCCATTGTGATTACCAGCATTTTCACATTTCGTTACTAAGTTATTTTATGCACTGTCAAGACCTAACATTAGAGACCTTGGGGTTATTTCTTGAGGCTTGCTGATAGAGATTCATCTTTCAAGAGAGATAGGATATTATATTTTGTCTGGTTGTTATTTCGCAGAAAATATGATCAATAGGAACTGGTGCTAGAAAGAGGGCCGAATAAGCAAGCTGGATTGATTTTTGAATGCCATCTCTCCTGAGAGATTCAGAAGAAGAACAAGATCTGCTCCAAGAGAGGAAGAATTTCAAGAATTACCAGACCCTACTAGGTCAAGAAGGACCAGAAGAAGGGAATCATCATCATCCCATCCACCTCCCACATCTTTATCATCCCCATCTTCATCAAGTTCATTTGAGTCTTAGGCCATTCCTAGTCCATAACCTTGACCGGCCACAAATCAACCATTGCCACCCCCACCTCCACCAATGGCTTTTCTGGAAACCAACCCATCTCCCCTGAGCTTTGCTATCTACAATGTTATGCCAAAGAACCTTGAACACTTATTTTTGAAATTCCATATCAATGATCCCAATAGAACCGCTGAGGAACACATTAGAATCTTTCAGACCAGCCTCAAAAATAGAGGAATAAACCATGAGGATGTAGCATGTAGGTTATTTCCTTACTCACTAGGGGAAGATGCATTCTATTGGTATAGCCACTTGCCTGCTAGATCCATCCAACATTAGACTGAGTTAGAAGCTAATTTTCTACATAAAATTCAAATTTCCATTAGTTCAAATGAGCTTTACCGTTAGTTCACAAATGTGAAGAGGGAGGTCAATGAGCCCATAGGGTCTTTCAATAATAGGTTTCATTGTGCCTATACCAGACTGTAGGCTCCTTATGTTGTTGATGAACCCACTGCCTTAAAATTCTATTACGAAGGACTTGATAGTTTAACAACTACCTTTATGAAATGGAGTAATAACCCCCCTGAGAGTTTACTAGATGCATATGCAGAGGCTATAAAGTCAACACAAATCTAAGGAAACATTTTTTTGGGCCTTTACCCTCATTAGGACCCATTGCTCATCCTGGACAAGTTCCAGCTATCAACCAAGCCCTTGCACACCATACTCCTATCATGAACTAGGTACCTTAGTTGCCTCTAGTCCCTCACCCGGGACCCCCTATGGGATAAATGTTATCCACGATGAGTTATCCCCAGAAAAATGTGAATCAACCCCTGCACACTCAGCCTCAGGTTAGTTATCCTTCATACCTACAAAATTTTGAAGTCCTAAACCAGTCGCTAAATCCCAATGCTAAAGTGGGACATTCCCAGAATAATGTGAGTCAATCATCATGTAGTAATCCTAATAAGGAAAGACTGGATGAACCGTCAGAACAAATAAAGAAACTGAATATGGAGGTAACCTACTTAAGAAATTAGAACAGTCAGTTGCAAGTTGCTCAGAGGAACATGCAGTCCAATCATAATAGAGAGAATCCACAGGGACAACACTTTGATAGGGGGAAACATCAGGACAGAGGATTCAACAATGACAGAGGGTATAACAATGATAGAGGTTATAATAAAAATTGGGGATATAATAATGAAAGAAGATAGAATTATGATAAAGGACAATCTTTAGGCCAGAACTTTGACTGAGGCGGTAGACAAGGATTTGAGAGAAGACAACAGTCAGGACAAAATAGAACTTGGAATACTGGTCCCAACAATGGAGGAGTCCCCACCCCATTGGATCAACCAATCATTCAACCTATCAATTAGTCTTCCATTCAGTCGGCTAATCAAGAAAAGCCTCATAGTGGTGTATATCTAGCTAAGGCTCCCTTATCAGGGTGGTGTAGGCTCCACAAGACTAGTTAGCATTCTAAGCTGGACTATCAAGAGTTCCAATCAACGGCCTCAATCTTTCAGTATGAGGTGGAGAATAACACAACTTGTCAGGAAATAGTACCCTCTATTCCTTATCATTCACTAGTGTTGGTGTTAAACCATGCTCCTTTTCCACAAAGTAAGGACAATGTACCAAAAGAGGAATTTGACCAATTGGAGTCTAAAGAAACAGACCAGGTATGCAATGGAGATGAAATGACCCAATTATTTGATGAAAATTTGGTGATTGATAATGGTCCCAGAGATGAAGAAGAAGCTTACATTGAAGAAGTACAAACCTTCCAGAGGCTTGTCAAGAAGTATGATCTGATAGAGTTTCCACACAGATGCCCACAGGCTGGAGGCCCCTTCACTATTTCCATTCCACTGAATAATTTCAACACACCTCTAGACCCCAACGCTAGTAACAATCTCTCATTTCCCCTAGTTTCTAGGCAATATTTATCTCAAGGAGGACAGGCTAATGTACCAAAGGGAAGAAGTGCTGAGGAAAATAAAGAAAAGATGGTGGAATACCCAAAGGAGACCCCCACTGATTTAAATGAAGAAAAATTGGCCATATATATTGCTAAAGAACTCTGGAAGTTAAAGGTAAATCTATCTACATTTGAGCTATTAAGAGTTCCATCCATTAGGAATGCAGTCTTAGGTTCTTATGATACAAATTTTATATCGCAAGATAAATTAGTTAGTAAGAATGTCCATAAAGCATCTAGTTCTCAGCCCATAGGAGGGAAAAATTGAGTATATAATCAAGACCATATTCCCCCTGAGAGTATAGGGAAAGAGAGGGACAAGTCCCAAGTTTCCCAAGTGGATACTCCCTTGACTCTATTCCAAGGGAAAACAAATATTCCCCCATTCTTGATTTCTGTCCACGTATTCGGCAAGAATTTACATAACTGTTTGTTGGATTCGGGTGCCTCAACCAATGTTATGCCCCTTGGTGTCTGTAGAGCTATGGGTATCACCCCTGCTGACTCCCAAAAGAAAGTCACCCAGCTGGATAGGACTGAAGTCAATGTTGTAGGAGAGATGAATATGATCCACATGTAAATTGCTTCTGATCCTAGGATTCAACAAGTTATTAATATACAAGTGGCTAACATTCCTAATGCTTATGGCCTAATCTTGAGAAGGGACTTTACCAGGGCATTGAATGGATATGTTTCAACTGATCACTCCCATATGTGGCTCCCCAGGAAAGGAGTGCCTAATCAGATTAAAATTGAATGAGAACCCAGGATGAAATATATGATCACAGAGTATCAGAAAACCTCTACTGAAATTCTAGTGTTAGAAGTAAGTATGGGTAGTTACATACTTTTCACTCCCCTTGAAGAACTGGATTCGGAGGAGGTCCTCATGTTGCATACAGTATCTCATGGCCTCACAACAGAGTCTAGTATTGTTGGAGCCCTAGTGGAACCAGTTAAGGACAATGGTGAACCAGCTGAAAGTAATTATGATCCAGAGGATAATCAGCTGGCTCTGTTAGACAGTTTTCAAGAGTTCCTTCAAAAATGTATTGAAGGTCAAATTTAGTTAGGAAGGAGGATGAACTTTGAAGAGTTACTCTTGCCCAATTGGTGCAGGGTACACAATGCTTCACATTCAGAATTGGACTGTTGCTTATGCCAAGCCGCAGTAAGACAAATATAGAAGTATACTAATCCTATAGCCCGAATTGATAACATCAATGTCTAGGAAGACTACAATGGAAGAGAAAGGATGCCTTCTGAAGATCCATCTAGCAGTAATAGTACAAGTAATACAACAAGGAACTCTGCAGCTGCTGGTTGCTAGACTCTGAGATTTGATGGGTCTAAATCAAAGCAAGGAGCTGGAGCTGGCTTTGAGCTGATTAGTCCAAGAGGTAAAACATTCTTCACTGATCATAGACTTTAGTTTCATTGTACAAATAACATAGCAGAGTATGAAGCCCTAGTGCATGGATTGTTGATGGCCTTAAAGAAGAAGATTAAGATCTTGCAAGTGTATGGAGATTTTGAATTAGTAGTCAAACAAGTTAGAAGACAGTACTCCTGCCATGATAGAAGAATGAATAACTATAGACACAGAGTATGGGACATTATTGAAGGGTTTGACGCCTTCAACATTTAGCTAATTCCATGAAGAAAAAACTAGACGACTGATTCCTTGGCCCAAGCAGCTAGCACTCTGCAACCTCTATCTCTTTCTAGGTTGAAGAAGTTTATAGTGGAACTGACCCCAGTGCCCTTAGTCCCTGATAATGTTACCATCTTCTAGGTATTTGAAGATGATAAGCATATTCTAGACTTTATCACAAACATAGATGTGTTTGCTTCTCAGATCATTGATGAAGTTGAGCCTCAAGAGGCAGAGATAGACTTGGAAGGGGTAATCAATTTGAAGGCCAACATTATTCCTAGGGGAATGGTGCAACTAGAGAGGATCTTTGATCTAGACAAGATCAAAGACCGGGATCAAGACATCAAGAAAGAGTCCATTAGTGGACAATGTGATAAGTATAATGTGGGATCCCAGAAAGATGTAAGAAATGTTCTTATTGGTAAACTATGCACCCCAGAAGAAAGATGAGGAATCATTCATGCATTGCATGAATATCCAGATGTGATAGCCTAGAGTTATGAAGACTTGAAGACTTATGATACATCAATCATAACTCATACTATCCCTCTCACTCTAGGAGTGAAACCTTTCAGACAGAGGCAGAGGCCTATTAACACTCTACTGGAGCTTGTAATACAAAGGGAAGTGTAGAAATTGTTGTCTACGAGAATCATATTTCTAGTCAGACACTCTACTTGGGTGGCGAACCTAGTTTCTGTACGAAAATAAATGGTGAAATCAGACTGTGTGTAGATTTTAGGAACCTAAATAGAGCATCAGAGAAAGACAATTATCCAATGCCTTCACTGGATGAAGTGTTGCAAATTGTTAACGGATCCCAGATGATGTCTTTTCTGGATGGTTACTTAGGATATAACCAGGTCATGGTGCAATATGAAGATAGACACAAGACTACTTTCACTACCAAGTGGGGCACTTTTTCTTATAGAAGAATTCCTATTGGCTTGATTAATGCTAGAGCTACGTTCCAAAGAGAAATGGACATAGCCTTTAAAGATATAGTTGGGAAGTGCATAATCATCTATATGGATGACCTGGCGGTATTTTCAAAGAACAGAGGTGACCATATCTCAGATCTGTACAAGGTTTTTCAGAAATGTAGAGAGTTTGGAATATCCCTCAACCCAAAGAAATGCATCTTTGGAGTTACCGAAGGTAAGATACTAGGGCATATCATCTTTGGAAAAGGGATTGCAATTGATCTAGAACATATAGAGGCTATTCTCAAGATCCCACCACCTGCTAGTAAAAAGGAAATGAAGTCGTTCTTTGGAAAAATCAATTTTGTCAAGAAGTTCATCACTAGATTTGCTGCGATAGTTAAGCCACTGAATGCGATGTTGAAGTAGGAGGCCAAGGTGGAATGGAGTGCAGAAGTGAAGGAAGCATTTGCTGAAATAAAGAGAGCTATTGCTGAATCTCCAGTTTTAGTCAGTCCTGAATATGCCAAACCATTCTACATATATTCATTTGCTTCCAATCAATCCTGTGTTGCTATATTAACTTAGAAATCTAACCAAGGCAATGAACACCCCATAGCATTCATGAGCACACCATTGAAGAATGCAGAACTAAGGTACCCAAATGTGGAGAAGCAGGCTTATGCTTTAGTTAGGGTAGTCAAAAAATTTAGACATTACATCCTCAGAAATAAGATCTTTGCTATAGTTCTTGATCCTGCAGTCAAGTTGCTCTTGATATAGAATAAATTGGGAGAACAGAGAGCCAAGTGGGTAACTATGCTACAAGAATATGATATGGAAATTCAGCCCATGAAGCTAGTAAGAGGACAGGGGCTCATAAAGACAATGGCAGAGACAGGTCCTGATCTTATAGCTCAGGCTTATACTTTAGAGGATGTCTCTCCAGGAGAGTGGTATGATGATGTTGTTCATTATCTCCTGACTTAGAGGTGCCCTAATCATCTCAATCCATTACAAAGAAGAGAACTGTGCTTAAAGAGTGGAAGTTTCATGTTAAAAGGGGTTGTTTTATACAAGAAAAATTATGGAGTGTACTTAAGGTGCCTAGGAAAGGCAGAATCTGAAAGAATGATGTCAGAATTCCATGACAGATAAAGTAGGGGCCATGGGTCTGCACCATCTACAACAAACCAAATTCTTAGAGCTGGTTATTACTAGCCTACATTGTTCAAAGACACCCACAATCATGTCAGGGCATGCCATGTGTGTCAAATGGTGGCCACCATAGAGAAGTGTGCAGCACTCCCACTTCAGCCAGTTATCGAGGTAAAATATTTTGCTCAATGGGGGATGGACTTCATTGGCCCCATCAATCCACCCTCCTTTGCTAGTCATAGTTATATTCTCACCATTACTGATTACTTTACACGATGGACTAAAGCTCTTGCATTCAAACAATGTACTTCTGAGGTAGTGATTAACTTCCTTGAATCTGGAATTCTTAATCATTTTGGATGTCCCACGTCTTTAGTTTGTGACAATGGTCCTGCATTTTCATTGTTAAAATTTTATAACTAGTCTTTTGATCACGGGATCATTATAAAATTTGCATCCAATTACTATTCACAGGGTAATGGGTTGGCTGAGTCCTCTAATAAGAATCTACTGACTATTATCCGCAAGTTATTAGGTAGGAACCCTAGAGACTGGCATACCCAACTTAGATTTTCTCTTTGGGCAGATCGTACAAGACATAAAGCTTCCATAGGGATGTCACCCTACCACCTAGTTTATAGATTAGAACCTGTGTTTCCCATACAATTGAAAATTCCTACCCTTGAGTTCATCAATGAGTATTATGATGAGGGAGACAGACGTGAGGAAAGACTTGCAGAACTATTGCACCTTGAAGAAAAGAGAGATGAAGCCCTGGAGAACTTCGCTAAGCATCAAGGGGTTGTCAAGAGGTGGTTTGATAAGAGAGCCAAGGTTAAAGCTTTTAGGATTTATGACTTGGTTCTTTCCTGGGATAAAGCCCATGAACGTAAGGGAGAGCATGGAAAATTTGATAAACTTTGGCTTGGACCTTACCAGATCTCAGAAATTCTAGGAGATCATGCTTTTCATTTGAAAACTCTCACTGGAGAGGATATCCCACTACCTATCAATGGGCAGTATTTGAAGCATTATTTCCAATCTTGAGTTGTTTCAACTTTGGTCTTGTATATAGTTAGATTAGGTTTTCCTTTCTGCTTTGCTTTTGCTTGTTTTGGTTAGTGTAGGTTTCCTTTTGGTTTGTTTGTTTTTGCATTGCTTTTGCTTTGGGGGTTTCTCTGTTTTAGCCTAGATGTGTTGCACCTGCATGGAAAATCTGTCTTCTCTAGAATTGTTCTAAGTATTTTGTTGGTGAACTTTAGTCTTGCATCTTGAAAGGATGGTTGAAATCTTTGTTGTTGCCAACAGTTTTAATGTCAGATTTATAGGAGATTGAGTCATTGGTGTGGATTTGAATTTGAAATACTCTAAAAATATTATATCCATCATATATCTTAAGAATCCTGGTGTCACTATAGGAACCCTTGTGAAGCTTTGTCAATTGAAAAATCCTATTTCTGCTTCAGTGCCCCTGTGGTTCTCAGCCTTGAGTGTGAACTTCATTGTTCATAGATTGAAATGAAAGAGACATACATTGAATATCAAAAGAAAAGAAAAATGAAATATTGAATATCAAAAGAATAGAATTCAACTTATCGGGGATACCTAAATATCTCACAGGGGCTATGGGCGGTAGTAGAGGCTATGTTAGGGAGAATCTTGCATTCACGACTTTTGATGGTGAGATTGAAACTAGAGACTTTGGGTTCTTGATTCCTGTTCATCATCAAATGCTCTGGAGCATTGTCCCAGTGGAAGTCACCATTTGTTGTGCAATTTTTTGCACACACGCCCCGCTGTAAGTAGGGACCCTCCTTCTCTTTGGTTTTGGTGTTACGACCCTTTCTTTTGAGGGTTTTTCTTACTTGGGTATGTGTTTAAATGTTTATTTTGAATGCCCAAAGTGTTCCCAGTTGTTTATTGAAAATCTTAAGTTCTAATTGAATTCGGACTTTTCCTTTGATTCGAGTTTTTCATACAGTCGGATTTTCCTGGGTCCTGCTTGGATTCCGATTGAACCTTGTTGCTCGGGACTTTTGGGTCTTCACGGATTTCTGCGTGGTCCAGATTTTTCCAGACTCCGCCCTGTCGTCGGCTCCCCGGGTTTCATGATTATCTTATTGAGTGCATTAATGGCTTCATACGCGCTTTGAAGGCTAGATCCTACTTGATTTCTAAGATCTTTTGTGCCATTATGTTCATTATTTTCCATCATTTGAGCTAATAAGTGCTTTCCTGCGATTGATTGACTTCGTTTGGAGGTGTTTGGGCTTGAATTTATTGATTTGGTGGCTATTTCTTGTGCATTTTTGCCTGTGTTCATTGCAGACACCATTGGGTTTCACATTTGCTGCTTCTAAGATCAGTTCCTGCTTTTTAATGGTATGTGTCTGATTGCCCTGTTTTGAATTGAATTATGAATGGCACGTTGGTTTTGTGAGGGCTTGTGGGATTTGAGTTCCTGTTTAGTTGTTTATTTCGCATTAGGGTTGTTCCGTATTACGTCCTTTGTCATCTCCCAGGCGAGTTTTGAGTTCGTGTGTCTGTCTGTGTTTTAATGAGTCTTGCCTGAGAGTAATCAATGAACCCTAGTGGTGACTCAATAGTGAAACAACTAAATCCCGAGCTTGCCTGTGCATTAATGGCGGATGGTGAGGTTTGAAACCTAGGACAGGGCCATGTCTGGTTATTTCATCTTAAAGTGGGCCCGTAATACAAAGAAAATTCATGAAAGAGCCCATCCCTAACTTGCCTTAGGTTAAACTTGTCGAAATACATAGTTTGTTTAGTGTCTGGGTGAAATCATACCTTAGCATCGCAATCTGGGATGATCCGTCCCTTCCAAAGTCTCTTCGCTGTGACCTTTCAGTTTCAGCGAGACCTTATGTCAATCGCCCCGTGTTCCACTGAGGGGCCTTATTAAGTTCATGACTTGTCGCTGTGACATTCGTCCTTTGGCAAGACCTTTTTCCAAACACTTTTACTTTCATCGGGCTGTGTTCTTTCCGGTCGTCGTAACCCTTCGAGTTCGGGGAGATGTCCCTCCGATCGCCTTGCGTTTCATTGAAAAGGCCTTCTTAGGTTTATATTTAATCACTAGGACGCTGTAATTCTTTCACCGAAAGTCTCTCAGTCGGGGTGACTTCATAGTGTCGCCAAGATGTCATAGCGGGTCCCTAAAGTCTTGACGATCTTCCACTTTGTCGCAGTGACTTTCGCTTTTGATGAGACCTTTTACTGAGCATGTTCGCTTTCACCAAATTCTTTTTGTCGGGGAGACATCCATCTTTCGCTAAGACTTCTCCACAAGACACCTGTATGTCGCCAAGACCTTTCGGCGACCCCTTCCTTTCTCACCGAGCTCAGATCTTCCTTCGCTAAGGCCGCAGTGTGTCAGCCGGACGTTATACCGATGAGATTCCTTTGTCGGTGAAGCTTTGTGTAGTCGCTGGGACCTCTAGCCGAACTTAGAACTTATACCGATATTTTCCCAATTCACCGTGACTCCCCTTTGTCGCCAATACCTTACCTCGACTACCCGCTGGTCACATCGAGATGTTTGATACACCATCGCTTTCGGCAAGACTCTGTGACTTCGTTGGGACATCAAATAGATAAACTTGAGTCTTGCCGGAGTGATTGTTTAAACCCACCAGTCAGTGAGACATGTAGCATTCACCAAGACCCTACCTCGACTGTCCTTTGATCATATTGATGGTATTTGCTATGTCTCTTTTCACCAGGATGTTTCACCGAAACCCCTAGGTCTTAGCGAAGCCTGTCCTAGTGATTTCCTTCGGCGAGACTCCCGAATGTCGCTGAGACTTCTCCGCAAGATCTTAACTCATGTCAAAATCCTTCGTTCCGGGAATTCCCATTGGTCCAAAATTGTACCTGAACCGTGGATGTTCGCTAGGTCCAAATTTCTCTGAAATCCGCCGTCTCCCAGATCTTCCGAAGCTTCTTCTTTGGCCCGTTCTTCACGGAAATCTGTCCCTCACGAATTTTCTCGAAACTTGATGAAACGTAAAAGGAACATGAAATAATTGAATCCGTTTATAATTTGTGATATATTTGATGATTATTTCATGTTATATTTGAATCTCTCAGGTGATTTATTGATTAAAATTGATCAAGTTTAATGATTAAGTAGGTGTCTCCTAAATTTTCTGTTGGAATCTGATTGGTCTGGAATTTCCTGAATTCCTCTCTGGCTCAGATTCCGCGAATGGTCTTGAAACCCGAAACTTGCTGTGATCATTTTATATGAATTTTAATGACACCTTGACTGTGAGAGATGCTTGCTAATGGTGTTTTGAAGAATTAACCTTGTTTTCCTATGATTTTTACTATGTTTTCATGTTGAATGCAGGCTGAGTCAAGCAAGGTAGCGGCTGGTTCCTCATTGTCTGATGCAGAGAGGATCAAGCTGGACATTAAGAGCAAGGTTCCTGAAAGCAAGATCACTTCTGTCTGGTCATAAGTCACTGATACCAATGTTGGCCTCTGGGACTATGAGAAGTTTAAAGAAAGGATGGTGGCTGAGGATCTTCCTTTGGTGGCTAGGAGAATGAAAGAATCAGGCTTATCCCACGTAGCCAGTTTCCCTTCTACAGTACAATGTTACGAGCTGGTCCTTGAGTGTGCCAGACACTATGAACAGGATACACAGAGGATTATTAGGCCTCAAGGGAGAGTCGTTGCCAATCTCAACCCAGTCTCCATTGCCCAAACCTTCGACATGCCATATAGATCTCATGTGGTGGGATTCACCATTGAGGTAGCCCAGGAGTTCTATGATGACCAGACTGTGAAGTCACAATAGCTAATCAATTCTTGGCTAGAGAAGCCCAAGTCCCACTACTCCAAATTGCCTAAACAACTATTCAGAGCAAAATTCAAGAAGGAGTACTACGATTCCATCACCTTTTTGAGTAGGGTGGTCAGATTGAAGAGTGCTGGTACATTCGAGAATTGGATGTGCCATGCGATTGTAAGGATGGAATGAGAAAATATCAACTACCATTGGGCAGGGGTCATCAGCCAAGTCATTCATAAGCAATTGTCCAATGTGTTGCAGACAAAGACCTTCATAATGACCTCATATCTGGTCTATACACTTGCTAGGTTCCATCCCTACAGGGGTTTGGATACAAAAGGGATTTTCGGGCAGGATATTATTTATGAAGTTTTCCCTCAGTTACATTGGGGAGGTTCAAACTGCAGGAGGGAAAATGATGCATTTACCATGCACATTACCAGAATGCTTTAGGAGGCAGAGCATGTTAGAATTTCAAATCAGGAAAAGGAGCTCATCAAGAAGTATGGAGCCTAGTTTATTCAGTTTCCAACCTTCTCCTACATTCGGATTGATGGCTGCCAAAATACCCCATACAGACTTCCAAGGTATCCCACCGACCACATCATATTGTTGGAAGTCACTAGGCAGAATTATGATTTTGATGCCATTGTCAAGAAGGACAAACATAAGACAAGATTTGGTGGGGATTTTCCCCTAAGGATTGGCACTGAAGAGGTATGTCCTTCCATTGGTTCTTGCCAAGCTTCAAAAGAAGAATTGAGTGCTCTTGGTTTGTCTCTCCACTCTAAGAGATCCAGGTTTGACATCACAGTGGAGGCTCAAAAGAAGGCCAGTAGAGAGTACAACCATAAGGTTAATTTAGAGGACTATTGGGCCAACTACAGTGATGAATACGAGGTCAGAAGGAAGAAATTCTTTCAGCTTCTAGTGGATGTAGTCTAATTATATAATGTAAGAGCAGTGCTTGATCAATTGGAAGATGATGGGAACATAATTCAGGACCATGCCTATGAGGCAGTAAAGGATAGGCCTATTGGTGATGTGGATTGGTCAGAGGAGGAAAATACAGAGCTGAAGCAACTGATGGATCCAGTTCTCAAAGTTACCAAGATGTGGCTCAAACACACGGTGTGGGGGTTGGAAAACAAAGGAGTACAATGCACCTATGCCCTGATGGGGGACTTAGATTCCCATTCTACTTCTGAGGAGTCCATCGAGTAGGATACAAAGGGAAAAGGCAAGCTATATTCCCTTATCAAAGTTAAATATAAAGGCGTTCAAGGAGAAGAGGACCAGGAAACAAAAAAATAGAGGAAGCCAAAGGCTAAGAAAAGGACTAGGACTAAGAAGCCTAAGCAGAAAGAGACTGAAAAATAGAGTCCCGAGGCTGGTGCTACTGTGTCTAAGAGGAGAAGAATTGTTAAATTATCAGAGAAGGCTAGCTTCAAGGTTGGGGAAGAACTTGCCCCACCAGTCATAAATCTTGAAAGCTTGGAGGAGAAGTCCAAAGTATATGCAAGGAGGTCTAGGACTCTCTCTCCCAGGGATGGTGTGCCTAAGGCTGACCGACCTCCGATGGCTTCTCATGAGAAGCAACATGATGACCTCCCTCCCACTCATGAAACCCAAAGTGAACCAGGTGAGACAAAGGAGATTGATGAGGATCCAGATACAGGGGAGGAAGAATTTCATGAAGGGGAACTCCAGAGTGCAGAGACATAAATTGAAAAGATAATGCAGTCCCCTGTGGTTGCACATGCTAACTCTCCTATCAGAACT
>VDFB02246949.1:0-12338 GCA_007258455.2 Sequoia sempervirens
AAATCATCAATCTCCTCCATGGAAATGGCAGATCTGTATCTGTTTAGAACCTGGTAGAGATGCACAAAGAAGTGTCATGCGTTGTGGATAATAACATGCCTTGGAATATGTGAACATAGGTCTCTTCTTATGAAACAAAACCTTCTTTGAATAATTAACATTAGAAATTAATACAGTTTGGTGAGCATATTGTATAATCACACTAGAAACCAACAATGGAAGATTGAGAGTCTCAACTAATAATTCCACCTTATAGATAACATTCATACTAGAAGCCAACAACTAAAGACCAAATTTCATAAATAAAGTTCATGTGGTATATATCATGCCTTTGAGGGGTCCACAAGTACCATGAGCCTTTTGAAATCCTTCTCCATCTAAATGCATCCATTCCAAGACCATTGGGAGGTGGGTATACAATATGAACCAAGCATTAATTTCTAATGTTAATTATTGAAAGAAGATGAAGGTCCTTATTTACCCTCAAATGACATTTAAATTGGATATTTTAATGTTCAATATAATGAAGTGTTTAAAAATTGAAAGTGACAATAATATTGAAAATAAAAATGTTGAACATGAATGTAAAAATATTGTAAAATTTGATGGAACACCTATTGATAAGAGTAGCATCATAGAAGAAGAAGGAGGAGAAGAAACCCACATTAATAATTTCTTGAATAAAATGTGGATATGAACCGAGCATTGAAATTGCATTCAATGAAATCCACTGTTGACCAATGATTAAATTGAGTAGCTCAAATGAACCAGCGAGAGAGCCTCGAAGTGTCTCAAATTACATAAGAAGAGAGAACCTTTGAAGAAGAAAAATTAAAATAAATCTTTTGTAATGAGTTTGTTAAAATTTAAAAACATTCAAGAACCCCAAAATGGTTTGAAATTGATGAGCATAATAGAAATTCTTGAAGGCAAGAGGTCATCACAAACCATTCGGTTGTGGGCTTTAAAAATTTTCGATGAATGGTTTTCCAATAAGACATTAACCAAAATATTCCAATTTTTTAACAATTACTAAAGATGTACAAAATGAGACCTTTACTAAATAAATTTCAAAGATTCATGTAAACAACAAGTTTGATCGAAATAATATTGTTGTTAATTTTTTTTTTAATGCATTCAATTCTATTGTAAATAATAGTAAGGAAAAAGATAAAAGAGTTGCTCATAGAGTAATAACATCATTAGTAAGAAATTAAAAAATTAAAAAGGCTCAATTATTAAGGTAAACTTGTCTTGAATTAATCCTAAATCGTAAAACATTATGAAAAGTACTATCAATAAGATCATGATTAGAAAGTCCTATTGAAAATCATACTTGGGCTTTTAGCAATAGGCTTCCATGAGTCGATAAGAAGCTAATTAATAGCACAAAGGATGAAATTCAACAATTTTGGCACTCTAACTCTAGATTTACATATGAGGTTGGAAACAACATTTTTTATACTCTACTTAGGCCATGATTCTGTTATGAGTACGAAGAGTTTATGATAGAAATACATCCATTATTGTTGAGTTAAAATTAGGTTAAATATTATTTTTCTTAAAAATTCACTTTTATATAAATGTAGGTGTTTTGGAGAACAAAGCTATAGTATGAATAAGTGATTGACATCAATGGCTATAAATTTCAAGGTGGGGACATTCAATATAATTCATAAGGTGTTATAATATTAAATGCTTTCATTGTTTAGTTAGTTTTAATTAATGTTGTATGATTTATTAAACATTTTTAATATTTAAATGTAGGTGTTTTGGGGAGTAGCAGTGATAGATCTAGCTCATTGAGGGAACCAGGAGTAGGGAGGAGGGTGACCTTGACAAGGATTGAGACATGGATCACCTCAGGGTGGTAGATATGAGTGGAACATATCCATAGAGAAGGATAGGCTAAGAGGATAGATATAGGAGACAAATACCTTAGGGGCGCCTTTTTAGTTGTGTGTATGCTCTATAGAGTGGATTTACTCATGAGTGCTTTGATGTATTTGAAGACACATTTGTATGAAAACATATATAATATGATATGGGAACTATTAGTTGTGTTGATGATGGGTGTGATATTTTATGTGTATGTTGATGATGTGCATGATATATAGTTATATTTCTTGTATTTGGATGCTCATAGGTATGGATGTTCATGAATCTTATGTGTATGTCTAATGGTGGCATGTGGAAGGATAAATATGGCTATTGAAAACTTTACCATTATCTTGAAAACTAATTATGGCTATATGATTATCTTATTGTAATGAACCTAAGTTAATTCGATAGATATTAGTGAAGTTGAATTAGGAAGCATGGATTGTGCTTTATTATACACATTTTACGTTTAAAAATATGGGTCTAATTTTGGCGATATTGAAAGTCAGTTAAATTTCTTCAATAGTATATCCAATGTATAGGGATATATTAGTGGTAGGAGTAGTGTAGGATAAAAAGGATAATGTATAAAGAGGGGAAGGTCTATAAAGGTAATGACATGGTAATGGAAGGAGAAGTTACACTATAAGGTTATATTTTCATAGGATAAGGAGGAATGGTATGAAGAACATATCTGTATAGGATAGTGCTAGTAGTAACAATGGTGTGAACATATATAAAAGGATGGGAGATGAATACTGAGTGATGGAAAGAAAAGCCGATTAGGACATAGATTGAATTGGATCCATGGAAGTGGTAACTATAGTATGATAGGAGGAATCGATATATATATAAGAGGATGAGGGTAAGATGGATGCATGAGGTACAACATTGGTAAAATCCATTGGGTACGTATTTATAAATAGTGATAGGTATTCCCTAAAGGGATGACACCTAATACATTATATAAATTACTAGCCAATGAGTGAGGATATTTAGGGTGGAGAGGTGCATCAATACGTAATTATCAATTTAGGAAAATATCTTGTTTAGCAACATATGTATCTAAATCATAGTCTTGATCATTATTTTTCATCTTCTTTAATGTGGCTCTTTATATGGTTGTCATTAACTATTATATCAAAAAATGATTTAATCGTCATTTTATTTTGCTAGTCATATTAGAGTTAAGATGAAAACTCCATAAAACAAGATTTTAAAGGATATTAATTTAACTAGATAAAAGATCAAGGAAAACACTCTCAAACATGCAATATACCCCAATTGCTTAGACAATGCATATTTCCTAATAATGTGTGCAACTAAAAACTAATAACATGTAATGAATGGATGTAGGTGATAATAATTAAATAATCCTAATTTAACTAGGGTTGCCCCTTTTATATATTTAAGAAGTTGTAAGAGCATTGTATGAAATTGTAAGATGGGGATTACTTATGAAATGTTATATGACACATAAGAGAATAAAAAAGGGGGGTTACACTAGAATATTGATTAGAATTATGAAAAGCATCAAGATCATCTTAAATAATGGGTTTGAATATGTCAAAAATGGAGTGTCGGTTATGAGGAGGAGGATTTGAATTTTTTTGATAAGATGTAAAGCATTTGCTCAATACATCCTATAAACCAAGTCAAGGAATATGGTGTTGGAATTTGTGCCAAATTTGGTGCCATTTTTAGGTCATTATTTTGGCTCATGGCTTTGGTAAACCACACTTGGTTTATGGTTTAAATTTTTCCTATTTATGGGTGCTTGAGATGGAGAAAGCATAATGATTTTATAGGTATCATCATGCTACTAGAAATTACTCCATATTCACATGTTGATGATACTACTATAAGGGTATGCACATGAATATTTTATTGTAACTGATATTATTATCAAATAATATAATTGGTTCATATTTTTGGTTGTGGGATTTTTCTTCCAAGAGGATTTTCCCATGTACATAATTATGTTATAAATTTATAATTTATACATTTTTCTTGTAACTAAAATTAAATCTATTTTGCATATTTATCTCTTGATAGGTTAATATGGGAAGTGTTTCCACGCCTCAAATTCCTTTTAAAATACTATCCAAGTCTTAATCAGTTTACATCCTCTATCTTATTGTGCAATACCTACCTACCACCAAAAATGTGTAGAGATGGACATTTTTAATGTTACAAATGATACAATTTATGGTTCTATTTGAACTTCATAACTTTATATTGTTTGTTTCGATATGCTATTAAGTTCTTATATATGTTTTACTTGGTATTTCCATTTAGGAGCAGGCTATCCATACCTTTGATTGCTGAAATGGGAAGGCATGTTTCATTTACACATAGAACATAAAAATGTATGCAAAATGGGGAAGCAAATCCAATTTGAATTCAACAAATTTGAAAACACTTTAAAAACTTCCAAACAAATCCAATTTGAATTCAACAAATTTGAAAAAAATTGCATCTAGTGTTTCAAAATTTAACATATAAATGCATTTTGAACTCTAAAAAATTTGAATTTCAAATACCTGGTGCTCGTTATGCAAGTCAGGTTGATGAAGTTTGGAGAGACCAAGTTGAGGTTGCGTTCGCCGGAAAGAAGAAATCAATTTGCTCACCGTCACGGTCTCGGTTCGCCGCACGCAAGGAAAGCAACTGGTAAATTTAGAAAGTGAAAATGACAGTCGAAATGAGAATGTTTTTGTTTTTTTGTCATATTTAAGGGGTTTCGGTTGAACCCATGTTCAACCGAACCCATTTAAATATGATTATTTTTATTTAGGGTTTGTGGGTTCAGTCGAACCAATGGTTCGACTAAACATACGTGTTCGATCGAACCCGTAATGATGTTTTGTTAGAGTTGATCCCTTATATCAATTTAAAAATTTGGAACAAGTTGGAATACATGCCAAAAAAATTTCTATATATCCCCTTATGATGTCAAATGTTGGCATAATTCTCCTAGATTCTTAGGTGATTGAATGAATCAAAGTCTATGATAATGTTCTCTATCAATGTTTCAATGATATATTATGAATTATGGCTTTGTATTTCTACACAACCTTTTAGTGCTGGACAATTTGAATATTTCATGTTTGAGTTGGTGAGTACTAACTAATTGGAGATAATTTGGCTTGCGCCTATGCTTAACTTTAAATTTAGAAATTAAGAGGTCAAAGTCACACATACATTTCTAAACTATGTTCAAAATCATACTTTTGATTTAGTTTGCAACCTATAATAACACAGTCTTGATTAACTTTTCTCATCTGATAATAGAGTTTTATTTCTAGTGGGAAAGATGGTCAATCCCAAGTGAAAAAAATTGCTACTATCTAATTAACTAAAAACACCTTTATCATAAAATTGTAAAAAGACAAAAGATGAAAAAAAAAACTACACAGACCAACCATAAACACTAAACCTCAAACCCTATATTAAAATAACTTAAAAATCATAAAAACCATGAGAATCTTTCAAGTCTGTCTTATCTTTGATTTTTTGGTTTAACTTCGACTTGAGATTTTTTCTATGTTAACTTCAACCTATATGCAAACAATGTAAACTTATTCAAACACATCCAAGTAGTCATGATCACACATTTTTTATATTCCATAAATCTTCTGTGTTTCTCTTATCTGTCAGAAATTTCCCATGCATTTCTTATCTCCTGAAATTTCTCTAGCCTTTCTAATCCATTCAAATTTAGCATAGGGCAAGCTTCTTGTACTTGACCTTAAAAAAGGAAAGATATTGTTAAGAAAAATGTGAGGTAAAAGGTAATGCCACGTTCATTTATGCTGTACACAAAGGCTATTTATAATGACTCTCTTTGGCAGAAGTTTATGACTCTCTTTGGCAGAAGTTTATGAGTGTTTCTTTGGCTTTTTGCATTTTGCAGGCTGCGCATGGAGATCAGAGTTAGTGGGTGTTGTCCTTCCATGCGCAGTGTGAAAAAATGAAAAGAAAGAAATGTTTGAACCAGAGCTTTTCTTAGCCTACTTTATACTTTCAGAGTTTATACTTTCAGAGTTTACGCAGAAATCTATATTGTTAAGGTTATCAGTGACCACCGGGGAAAGAAAACAGAGGTGAGTCTTGAATAATTTCTTAGCCCTTGTTCATCAAACCAGGGATTACAGGTGTTCATGCTGTCTATATACTCTGTTTGTTTCAAAATGGATTATCAATTGTGTTTTTGGTAATTTTGATAGAATGAATTTTTTTAGTTTTTGATTTTCAGTTAAGAAATTTCAACTTAAGACTTGTATTCTCATATCAAATAAGATTGTTAAAGACTTGGCAAATAAATTTTGTATTCCATTTCAAGAGTGATATCGGACCTTCCCAACCAACTATTCCTTTCAGATTACCACTTTGATTATGGTTTGACCATCCCCGTATTCTTGTTCTATTGTTGGATTGTGGATGCGGCACATTTTGGTAAAGATCTTATCTATGAAGAGAGTCAAGTTACGAAACATGTTTGTAAATATAAATATGATGTTTCCACAGTCCATAATTGTTTGCTTAAAGATTTTCTAGGTAAAATTAAATTAAAATATTTTTTTTTGATATTTTGAATTATATAGGCAAGGTGAGAAGATAAGTGAACATAAGATTAAGACGTGTGTCACATTCATATGTCATGAGACAAAAATATATAAGAATCCTAAGTGAATCCTAAATAAACTTAACTAACAAGTGTGAATAGGACCTTGAAGGTGAATTAGGCGGGTAATATCCCTATTCACATCAATAATATAATTGTATGAAAAATATGAGATAAGATAACAAGATGTAACAATGAAATAATATATTATAAGTGTAATGCCCCTCTGTTTGCCTTGTCTAGACAACTTTTTGGATTTCAACTAGACTTTATGAGGTGGTTTATCTTGACTTTATGTTACTATTTGATAAATTTTATGACACTGTTGGATGTTACTTGGACATGGTGATATTTTGATGAATTGATGTTGTGATTGATTATTTGTTTATAACATGCTTTTAGATTAACATAGTTGTTATTTGAGTTAATATTGATGTATGCTCATTTATTGTTTAATTGATATTTTATCTCGTCAGTTGATGTGACATTGTATTGGTGAAGAGAACGGTGTTGCATCTCTCACTTGCGAGTGCCCTGTGATTTCCACGATTCTCTCTTCACCTTGTGTATGAATTATTATCTGTATACATGTACAACTTTCACTTTTGTTTAGGTTTGCAGGTACATGACAACGGCTTCACCTAGTTTCATAGGTCTGAGTGTGTCCACTACTCAACAGTAATGATTAGGAGATAGTAACTGGTTAACCTTGTCAAACCTTTACCCTAGCACAGTGTGTCATCAATTCGTATGTTGGTCTTGGTAATTATTTATCGTGTAAGTTTAAATTGTAAGGATTAAATTATATGTTGTGATTAAGTATTTAATTAATATGGAGATTTTATTATAAATTAATTAATTTAATTTAAGTTATATTATAAAGTAATTTTAATTATTAAATTAATTGAGAATTAAAACAAATAAGTTATTTAATTGTAAATTGGATTAAATAAATTAATTTTAAATTTAAATGCATATTTGGGAAAAGATCTTAGAAATATTTTGGTTTGTTAAAGAAGAGATATTTGTTGTGTGAATTGGAAGTTAGAAGGAATTGTTTTCTTATTGTCTTAAAATTGATTTACGGAGAGATTGATTGAAATGGAAAAAGAAGAGGAAGTTGTTTTCACAAGAAAAAGAAGAACAAACATTTTTGGGAAAAAAAAAGGATTTGTTCTATGGTTTGAATAAATTGTAGATCTTAGAAGCTTTCTGATAATTTAGAATCTAGTTGTTATATTCTTGGCTGTGGATTATTTATGTTCTCCACAAATTGGCTATTTTTCTGGAGGAAGCTTTGGCAACATTGGCAAATTGAAGTTTATAGAGAAGTTCGGCATCAATCCTCGAGGCAACAATTCTTCTAGAACATGTTCCTTAATTGTTTTGTGAATTTTGTTTTGAAAGAGTTATTTAATTATTGTAATACAAATTGGAAAAGATTAGAAGAGGTTTTCATTATTGTAGAAGCTTTTTTTTTTTTAAAGATTGTTGTGAAATTTGAACATCTGTAGAAAACAATTTGGATCCTCTGTTAAATTGATTATTTGAAATAGATTTATACAAAAGGAAATTATAAATGAATTTTAGAACCTCTGTTGAATTTAAATCAAATTTTAGAAAACCTCTTTTTGGAAAATTGAATTTAAATCTTCTCTGTAGAAAATGGTAAATTTGTGGGAATTGAATTTCTCCTCTGTAGAAAATTTGTTTGTTGAAAACTTCTGTGTAGAAAATTGTTGAAACCTTCTGTAGGGAGTTGATTTTAAACAATAGAAAATTCAAAGAAAACAATAGAGGAATTAGAAAACCTCTAGGATTGAAAATGAAATCTTCTGATAAATTTGAGGAAATTGAAATCCTCTGGTAGATTTGTGAAAATTGGAAACCTCTGGTTAATTTGTAAATCATAATAGTAGAGAGAGAGAGTCACTAAATTAATCATAACTAAAAATTTACAAACTGGGTAGGGCTGAATTTTTTATATGTTTTAAAAAACTTGGTGGCACACCTTCAATAAAAATTTCAGAGAAACTCAGATCTGAAAACAAAAGTTATTAAAGTCGCAGTAGACTAGTTTTATGTTCAGTATTGTTTGAAAATTGTAAATTAATATATATTTATTTATTTATTCATTTAGAATTATATATTAGAAAATTTGCATATAATTTTAAAATATTTAAATATAAATATATTTAAATGTATTTTTAAATAGGTGTATGCACATGCCAAATTAGATATTTTAATATAAAATATTTTAAAATGAACATTGGAAAAAAATAATTGGATTATGTAATTAGAAAATATATATTTAAATATATATATTTATTTAAAAAGGATATTTATTTAAATGAATATTATGTTGTTAATTAGTGCATGCAATGCACAAGTAGGTGTTTTATAATAAAATAATTTTATTAGAAAGATTGAGATTTTTATTTATATGTGTTTGTAAAATTTAAGTTAAATAACTTGTTTAATTTCGTTATGGTTTGTAAATTGAAGTATATATTTTAATATAAGCATGCAAATACATGGGTTAGTAAATCTTTAAATAAAAAGGACTGAAGAGAGAAAGTTGATTTATATTTAAATAGATATTGTGTTATTAAAATGTTTAATGTACAAGTAGAGGATTTTATAATGCAATGATTGTAATAGAGAAATTGAGTTTGTTATTATTATACAAAACTGTGGAATTGAAGTAAAAATGAATAGTTTTATTTTATTTCCTTATTATTGGAAATGAAATTATATTTACTTTGAATAATTGCATGTGATGAGATATTGATTCAATTTGGATTTAGGAAATCCGAATATTAGATTATTTAAGTGCTTGAATTGTATTAAGTTGTGTTCTTTTCTGTTCACATTGGCGGGCAATTTGAGTTGAATATTATGAGTAATTGTCAAACTGGAAGTTAAGCAATTGGTTTAATTCATTGTTGATTTATTGGATTTAGGGAAATCTTTATCAGTTTATTTAATTACTGAGGGTTTCTATTGTATTTGTGCGTTCTTTTCCAGAATTGAATCAGGGGGATATTTGTTGTCTAGAAAATATTATCTCCAAAGATTGTAAATTGTGAAAGGCTATTGCATCTTTGTTCCACCTTTTCAGATTTGCAGTGCACATATTTGGGATTCTTCAAAGATTTAATATTCATAGGGGATGTGAATTAGTTTGAATCAATCTTCGATTACTACGAACGAGTTGTGATTTAATTTGGAGCACTCCTGGCTACTACTAACAGATGTCGTTTTTCATATAATGGTTGATATTTGTTAATCGTATTTTATGCACTATCTACCCTTGGGTTTTAGAATATGTTATTGTGTTGTCGATAGGGGAGTGGCTTTCAATGGGGGTCGGGACACAAAGTGGTCCCAAGACAACTCATGTGAAATTCAGTTTAATCAGTGGAAATTAAATAACATTTATTAGGGATAGAGTAGCTTAATACATTTAATCAAATAATTTAGCCTTGCTCATTGGCTCAAGAGCTAGTATGAGACTTGAGATGAGTCGGGAAGACCTGGAATAGCAAGATCATTATCTTGTCTTCTTGAAAGATAATCGATTCCACACTGGTGTGCATGTCGGGCCAGGTTCGTGAGAGGTTACCAGGATAACCCAAGATGGGGGTCGAGACCTAGAAATATCTCCTTTGGATAACCAATGCAACCTTTGTGATAACACTCCTCCTATGACAACAACCGCTTGTATTGCGCTGGGATGTAATTCGAAGAGCTTGTTGGTTCTCGCATCCATGCCAGCTCCGGATCGAGCGGCAATGATAGATCGCGGAAGAGGCAGGAGTTTCATTAGTAGCGGAGGCTCGGTACCAGGGTTCATCGGGGGGAGCAGAGCCTATTCCGGGTGGGGAACCGGTATCGCAGCAGCTGGGGCCCGCCATCGAGCAGCATCGGCGCGAATGGTTCCGAATCATCCGATGTATCAGCACTGGAACCGGCATCCCCGTCACCACTCCAGGCAACCTTCAACGGCCTGCGCCGGGCACTGTCCCCCAGCGTCATAGGCATCCGATCAAATGCATTCGACCAATCGTTCATCCCCGGCAATGGAAACACTTGTTCCCAGTTGTTCGACCTCTCCCCCCCATCCGCCTCCCACTTGGATGAAGGTTGGGCAAACCCTCGGGGGGCGTCGGTTCCTCGGGCCCCCCCTTATATCGGTTCCTTCTGCTGTTGTTGTGGAATAGCCTTAACCACCCACCCAGCGGGGAGGGCCCCTAAAATTCTATGGGTTCGGGTTGGGTGGGCCCAATAATATGAAAGAAGGGGGCCTTCATGGTGGGTGGAAAGTGACGGGGGACGGGCAAGCCCCTACTCGGTGTTGGGTGGAAGCGGTGGAAGCACACCAAACCTACCTGGCGCTCTTTACGGCTTAACCACCCCACCTATCACGCTTCTCAAACGGGGCCCTACAAAGATGCGAAAGATTGCCCACTCCCCACTCCTGCGCCTTAGAATAGTAGGGGCCCCCCACTACTATAATTGGGCATGTTACGTATAGATTTCTGATTAATTATAGTAGTGGGGCCCCTACTATTCTAAGGTCAATCTTAGCCTCAAATTAGGCCCTTTCCCCCCTACAATTCTATGGGCTCCCACCCGCCCCCAAGAGAATTATAGCCCAGGGTTCATGGGGGGCGCTTACTTTCCGGGTGGGGGGGAGATATAGGGTGGGGGCCCTTATTGCCAGTCCTCCTTCCCTCGGCTCAGTAACGGAATCGGGTCGAGCGGGTTTCATCCCTCCAGATCCACCTTGCCCTAAAATTCTATGGCTAACCCGACTCCATCTCCTCTATCTAATGATCTCGTTCCTTAGCCCGGGAACCTTCTAGTCCCACCTAACCCTGGCAACCCCCCCACCCGCCCTACTATTCTAAGGCCCGTTAATCTGAATCAGGATCATGCTTAGAATAGTAGGGCAGGTGACCGAGTTTCGCTTCATTGGCTATCACCCTCAACAGGCCACCCCTATCTAGCCCTAAAATTCTATGGCGACCGATAAAGCCTTCGACCGAGCAACCCCGAGAAAGCCCGATCTGTATGGCTTTGCCAATCCGAGTGATTATCTTCCGACCGAACCCTCATTTTCTCCATCAAGAGTGATTGATCGACAATAGGTCGGATCAAGTTAGGCATTTCTAGGTCATTCCCCCCTGGTTCATCTGCCAGAAGGGAGTCGGAGTCTGCCAATCAAGTGGGATTCCTCAACCCGCCCGAAGGTGTGGGGAATCGGAGCTATTTATTCATATGAGTGGACATCAGAAGCAAGTGGAGCTAGCTATCTATTGGGTGGAGTCCTTTCTCGTAACTGACAAGGGCCCGAGGATCCGGAATGAGGAAGTGTTAGCGGGTCCCTCCCGCCCAGATAAATGGATCGACGAACTAACTATACATGCTCCCTCACTCGAATCGTAGGCCGTAGGGGGAGAAATAATAATAATGATTCGATACGATTTGAGACAGAAGATTCCAGATGTTCCCTATAGCCTTTTTTCCATTCATTGAGATGATTTCACTAGGGTGGAGCTAGGGTTTACTAGCCATTTCAGTGCTTGGAATTCCCAATCAGATAGGTACAAGTGGACATGAGAGGTGGAAGGGAGATGACAAGAACAATGAGTGGTAGAGACGTGGATGAGAACAGTTCGGGTAGGCTTAGTTGTTAATACGTAGACAATAATCGATTGGGGTGGGCAGGTCGACGATGTTGGGGGTAGTTAAGTCCTCTATTCCTGCCTACCTCTCCTAACCCAGTTGGTTTTATTCTCTCTCGAGCTCTCGTGCTCTTTAAGGC
>VDFB02246950.1:0-12108 GCA_007258455.2 Sequoia sempervirens
TTCAAACCCACGTTTTTGGCACCACCAAACCCACATCCTAATCCCGAAGAAAACGCTTCAACTCTGGAGAAGCTGAGGATAGGCCGTACTGAATATGACACTCTTCCTGATGAGGTCAAACTAGACATGTCCTTCAATGATTACATGGAGTTTAGAAGGAAGGATAAAGGGCAAGGGAGAAGTTATGATCAAAGGAAAACACCAGCTCAAGGAGACTTGTATCAAGCTATCAACAAGGTTACGCTTCCCCACTTTGATGGAAGTGATAATAGTTCTGCTTGAGCTTGGATACAGAAGCTAGACAACTATTTGGCTCTTAGACCAATGGCTGAAGAAGAAGCGATTAAGTTCGCTACGCTACACCTAGATGGGGTGGCGCATGAGTGGTGGTACCATGGCTTAGTCACCTTAGGTCATGGGTCTATCACTACCTACGATGAGTTCACCAATAGACTCATTGAGAGATTCGAGAAGAAGGACCCATAGGTGCATTTCAGGGAGTTGGCACAGTTGAAGCAGTATGGCATAGTTGATGCCTACATAGTTGAGTTTCAAAGACTTTCAATAATGGTCACTGGAATCACGGAGAGAAGATTAGTGATCCTATTCAGCGAAGGATTGATGGAGCCACTCAAAGGATGGATTAAAGCTTTTGATCCACCTTCCCTACAAGAGGCAATGAAAAAAGCTAGAAACATGGAGTGGGCTGTTCCCAAAGCAAAGTTCCATTCCAAGCCATCATTTCACAAAGGAGATAGAGGGAAAAGGCCTCATCAAAAACCTCACCATAAGGAGTTCAAACAGCAGAAACCTCATGGCACAAGATTGGATCCAGAGACTATCAATGAACTCCGAAGAAAGGGATTATGTTTCCGTTGTTGGGAAAAATGGTCCCAAGATCATGTTTGCCCAAAGGGTGCTAAAATCCATCAAATTGAATTCTATACAGCTGAAGAAAGCAATTCTGATTTTTCTGATCAGCAAGCTGATTTTGAGGACAGCGAAGAAGAAAAGGCTCCAGAAGAGTCCGAAAGTGAAAAAGAAAGTGGTGGTACATTGGCTCAACTTTCGAGCTTCCAAAAGAATGAGTCTTTCAAAGTTCGTGGGATGATCAAGGGGCAGCGTATAGTTGCTCTAATTGACACTGGGGCAACACATAACTTCATAGACGAAGTTGTGGTGGCAAAGAAGGGGCTGCAAACAGAAGATTTTGAAGGTTTCAGAGTTATGGTTGCTGATGGGTTTCACATCTCATGCACCAAGAAGATTCCCAACATGTCAATGCAATTGGGCAATTACGAAGTCAAGGATGACTTCTATGTGGTTAATATTGGAGATACGGATGCTGTCCTTGGCATTCAGTGGCTGCGATCTCTTGGAGAGATCTCTTTAAATCTGCAAACCATGGAACTCAAATTTCAATCCGATGGAAAGAAGGTGGTGTTGAGAGGCATGTCAAATGGTGGTCCTCGGATTGTGTCATTCAAAAGGATGGCAAGGTTGATACGTCATGACCAAGTGGAGTGGGCTGCGGAGTGCATGATTCTTCCAGCGAGTCCAGTTGAAACGAAAAGAGAGTATCCTCCAGATATTCAGTGTTTACTCACCAAAAAGAGTAAAGTGTTTGTTGATTTACCTCTTGGACCACCTCCTGATCGAGGTTCAGAACATGTCATAGAGCTCAAGGAAGGAGCCAAGCCAGTAATCACAACTCCTTATCGGTACCCCAAAACGCAAAAGGATGAGATCGAAAAGAACATTAGGGAGCTCTTGGAGATGGGCTTCATTCGGCCTAGTAAGAGTCCCTTTGCCTCAGCTGTTGTTCTAGTAAAGGACGGTACCATTCGGATGTGTGTTGATTATCGTGCTTTAAATCAAAGCACCATCAAAAATCGATATCCAATTCCAAGGATAGATGAGCTCATTGATGAGCTACATGGAGCTAAGTTCTTTTCGAAGATAGACTTGAGGTCGGGCTACTATCAGATTCGAATGAGAGGATCTGATGTGGAGAAAACAGCCTTCAGATGTCATTATGGTCACTTTGAGTTCTTAGTCATGCCATTTGGGTTGACTAATGCTCCTGCCACCTTCCAATCCTGCATGAACAGAGTCTTCCAGAAGCAGTTGAGGAAGTTTGTGCTAATATTTTTTGATGACATCTTGATTTTTAGCAAGACTTGGGAAGAGCATCTCAAGCACTTGGAGGAAGTGCTTAACATCCTAGAATCAGAAAGCTTGTTTGCCAAAAAATCCAAATGTGAATTTGGAATGACGGAGCTGCTTTACCTTGGTCACATCATCAGTGCCGAAGGTGTGAAGGTTGATCCAGAAAAGATCAAGGCTATTGTTGATTGGCCACCTCCCGAGAACCTAACTCACTTGAAAGGGTTCTTGGGCCTTTGTGGATTTTACAGAAGGTTTGTTAAGGGTTATTCTCAGAATGCTGCTCCTCTCACTGACCTTACGAAAAAGGGAGCTTTTTGCTGGTCAGAAAAGGCACAAAGTACTTTTGATAAGTTCAAGAAGATAATGAGTTCTTGTCCTATTCTTGCAATTCCAGATTTTTCCAAGCCCTTCGAGCTGCAGTGTGATGCATCCGGTGAAGGTGTTGGGGCTGTTTTAATGCAAGATAAGCATCCCATCATGTTTGAGAGCAGAAAATTAAGAGGAGTTGAGAAGACCTACTCTATCTATGACAAGGAAATGCTTGCAATCATGCATGCATTAGCCAAGTTCAGACAGTACTTGGTGGGGAGTAAGTTTGTGGTCAAGACTGATCACAATAGTCTCAAACATTTCATGCATTAGAAGGATTTGAATGAAAGGCAACAGAAGTGGGTGAGTAAGCTTCAAGCTTACGATTTTGACATTGAGTATGTCAAAGGCAAAAACAACATAGTGGCTGATGCGTTATCCAGAAGACCTCATTTGAGCTCATTATGTGAGCTTACTGCTGATTGGAAGAACATGTTGCTTGCTGATTATGCCAAAGATCAGTTTGCAACCAGCATTATGGAGGGTACTTTTCATGACGAAAGGTACAAGGTGATTGAAGAGCTGATACACTACAAGGGAAGAATCTTTTTGGTGGCTGATTCTAAGCTCAAAAAGAAGATTCTGTTGACATTTCATGACATACCACTTGCTGGTCATCAGGGATTCTTCAAGACGTATAGACAGATCCGAGAAAGATTTTCTTGGAAAGGGTTGAAAGGAGAAGTTCAGCGCTACATTCAGGAGTGTCCTACTTGTCAGATGAATAAAAATGAGCATACACTACCAGCTGGTCTGCTGCAACCTCTTCCCATTCCCAACCAAAAGTGGGAGAGTATCTCAATGGACTTCATCACTGGGTTACCCAAAGTTCAAGGAAGAGATTGTATCTATGTTGTAGTAGATAGATTGACAAAATTTGCTCATTTCTTTGCCATTACCAGCTCATTTTCAGCAGCTCAAGTTGCAGATCTGTTCTTTCATGAGGTGTTTAGATTGCATGGGTTGCCAAGAAATATTGTGAGTGATAGGGACAGCACGTTCCTAAGCACCTTTTGGCAAGAGGTCTTCAGAATGAGTGGTACAGTGCTTACTCCAAGCACTAGTTATCACCCTCAAACTGATGGGCAAACAGAGATAGTAAACAAGTGGTTGGAAGGTTATTTGAGGAATTATGTTTCAGAACAACAAAGAGCATGGGTGAAATGGCTTCATTTAGGAGAGTATTGCTACAATTCTTCTTTTCACATGTCAATAAGGATGTCACCTTTCATGGCTCTCTATGGTTATGAGGCTCCTAGCTTTGCTGATTTAGTGTTTGGTGATAGCAAATCCCCTCAAGCCAAGGATATGTTACAGCAGAGTCAAGACATCTTGAAATCCTTGAAGAACAATCTGCAGATTGCACAGAATCAGCAAAAGATGTACGCTGATCAGCGGCGTGTTGAGCGCTCTTTTGAGTTTGGAGATATGATTTATCTTCGACTACAGCCTTACAGACAGTCTACTCTCAAGAAGAGTGGAGCTGAGAAACTCAAGCCTCGCTTCTATGGTCCGTTCAAGGTTATCAGAAAGGTAGGAGCTGTAGCTTATGAGTTGGAGCTACCTTCGAGTAGCAAAGTGCACAATGTCTTCCATGTGTCTCGCCTCAAGAAGGCACTTGGACACAACATTACTGCTTCATCACAGTTGCCACCTTTGGATGAAGAAGGGCAGTTAGTTTTGATTCCTGAGGAGATTCTTGATTCTAGAGAGCGTTCTTTGAGGAAAAGAACAATCAGAGAGTATTTGGTGAAGTGGAGGAACTTTCCCATGGAGGATGCAACTTGGGAAAATGAGGAGATTCTGCAGCATCCGAGTTTACAATTGCTTGAGGACAAGCAATCTTGGGGAGGGCTGACTGTAATGTCCCCTTCTCGAGCATGACTTCTTTCCTCGATTGGACCGCTACTCATTCTGGAGACCCGTAGGCTTCTCAGTGGTGAAATTAGGGTTTCTTGGTTGGTGGTTTCTTGTGCTCACGGATTGGTGATTGAACTGCAGATTCCTTCTGGGTTTTTCGTGAGCTTTTTGGTGATGTGTTCTTCTTGGCATTCTGAGCACTTTCATGAATTTACTATTTTTAGTAAATTCTATTTTTGGTAGTGGTCCTATTGGGTTCGGCACGATTGACCTTCTACTTCAGTATGTTCAGTTGGATTGCTCAGCTTTGGTTTTTGGGCACGTTTGGAGAGATAAGTTGGATTATTTTAATAAAGTCACATTATAATGTTATATTTTGCTGTTGACCCCCCCTTAGCCTAGTGATTGAACTTATGTTGTTTTTAAAAGAGGGTCTTTGAGGGGTGGCGCTTCGTGAAGACATTTTATTATATTCTTAAGTCCAAAAATCAATGTATGAAAAGGTACGCCCATCCTTGGTGAAAGATTATTTTATTTAAAAAGTCAAATTGCTTCAAGACAAAAGGGACGCCATCCTTGGAGGGAAAAGGAGTTACTTTAAAATTTGAAAAACAGGGTTTCTAGAAGCTTCCAGTGTGCCTTTGCAAAGTTATAAAAGGAGGTCTTGGTCTTCATTTGTATCATCCAACATCTTGAGTAAAGTTATGCTGCCGAAATGGTGAGAGGATTGCTTCGAGGAATGAATGCCTCCTAGCTTGGCTCAACTTCGTGCTTGTGAGACAGCACCTAGTGGAGAGGTTTGCTTGTGTTTTGAGTGAATTTTGTAGTGAGGATAGCTGTGTTGTGAGTTAATGCATTTGTAGTTCAATTAGTTGCATTTTCATGTTATTTTCTGGAGTTGCTGAGCATATAGCTGATTGTAGTTTTCATTCATATTTCAAAAATACAAAAGAATTTCATTCTGGGTACTTCATATTCCTTCTTGTCTAGGGTGGGCGCCCCTTTGCTTCAATTTGTAGATTTTTATTTGAAGAATTTGAATTTTAAGAAGAGAATTGCCCCTCTCATAAAGCCGTACCATTCTGCTTGCATTGGGATTTGTGTAGGAAATAAATATTGGGTATTTGAGTTGTTAGAAGTCTTCTATCTTGGTCGCCACACTTCTTAGAGATTCCAACTTTTGATTTCACTTCATTTGGGTGGGTATTGGGTGAGATATGAGCATTTCATTGAAGAAATAGAGTGCAGGTCTGATATTCATGTTGCTGGTCTGTCATATCAGACTTTGAAAAAATTGTGTAGGAGTGTAGGGTGGGTGTTAGAACTTCACAATTGGTCTATTGGATGACATCCTTACTATTGCAACTCTTTGAGATTCTCTAATTCTTGATCTTGCAGGCATACTTCAACATATTGTAAGCTGAACAGTAGTACTGTCAGCATCTTTCTCATTCTTGCAATTTCAATGTTTGTAACTGCCCACTGAATAAGTGGAAGAGGCTGGCTTGTCGCCTATTTACTGCTTTGCATTGTAATTTCTTAAGTCTCCGCCATATGGTCGCCTCTTATCCATCATGGATTGAGTAGCACATACTTGGTGTTGAGTTGATTTTCAGTATTGCAATAGATAGGGGATCCTCTGACCGTATGCTCGTCGTTCGCCGACGCATCTCTTGGTTAGAGTTCTTGTTTCCGCATTTCCTTTAAGATCCTCTAACCAATGCTCACACCTTGCCCACATCGGGATCCCGGTGTACATTCTGGTTAGAGTTACTTTCAGCATCGTTTTGGTTTATGAGCTAACCTTAACGGGTGCTTGTCATTGTAACTTGCAATTGTGAAAATCGAAAAAATTTGGCTCGGTATATTTCACCAAGTCCGCCTTCCGCAGTCGGTAGAACCACCCCTCTCGTAACCTCGCAGACCTACAAAAGTCAACAAAAAAATAGCAAACATGAGAAAGAAAGAAACCCCGCTTGTGAGTCCCACCAGCGCACTTAAATGTGATAGGGGGAAAATACTTGTTAGAAAATGAACAACAAACAAAAGATTGAAAATAACAACTACAAATACCCTACACCTCAAGATTGGCCTAATGATTAACTTAATTAAGCAAAATGAAAGATTTCACCTTGTTGAGTTGTCATTTGGTTGGCCCTTCAATCTTCGATGTTGTATGCTCCTTTGGTGGCAAGAGATGCAAGCTATGAAATGAGATGAGGATGGAAAATGAGTGAAAATGGATGCAAGTATGAGAATTTGGCTAAGTATATTTAAGAGAAAAAAATAAATATCAAGAGTCTGGCTAGCATGAATGGTCTCTCCCCAAAATGAGAAAAGAGGGGGATTTATAAAGAATTTCTAGAATTCCTCTAGGGAAATGGATGGTTGATATTGAGTTAACAAGGCCAAGATGTAGGGCTATGGTGAGTTGAGAACTCACAAGCCCTCACATCTTGACATGTGGCATGTGAAGTGGCTTGTAAGAGATGATGTGTACATGAGTTGGAAGGAGAGTACATGACATGGAGGTACTACATAGTACCTTGGGATTGGACAAGATCTCCTCATAAAGTAGGTCCTTATCTCCATGTGGGTGAGAGGACATGTGAGGAATTAAAAATTCCTCAAATATCCACATGGGAAGGAGAAAAGGAATTTTAAATTCCAAGGGATGCATTGGGGGATTAAATGTGAATTAAAAATTCACATGGAGAAAGGGGTGTCTTCTCCAAAAGGAGAAAGCATTCAATAAATTTGACTTATGATACATTCCATAAATGACATGGAGATTAGGTTGTCCTAATTAAGTGATTAAGTTTGTGCAAACACTTGTTTAGACAAATTAATGACATATTAGAAGAGGGTTAGATCTCACATGTGACTTGAAGTGACAAGTCAAAGATCACATGGGGAAGAGAAAAATGAATTTAATATTCTTTGGAAAGATAAAAGGAATTAAAAATTACTTGATAGGTCGATTAGGCCAGTTAATGAAGGATTAGAGGAGGGTCGGGTGGCTAAGAGAGATTATAGACCAACTTGCTAAAGTTGGAGGATGTGACACATCCTAATCAAGGATTAGGCATGTGCACATCCCTAATGATGAGATTAGAAAAATAATAAGGATTAAGAAAGGGATGTGACATGTGAGGGATTAAAGTGATAAGGTATTTATTAATTAAATACCTTAGGGATTTGGCAGAATTAAGGATATTAATTAAATAATAGTGATATTGCTTAATTAATACAAATAAAGGGATGCTTAGACGAAAGGGGATAAATTTGGATAAATTAAGTGTCCAAATTTAGGTGTCTACAGTACCAATAGATGATATAGTTCAAGATGAAGGATGAGATTTTATTTTCTTGTGATGGTGGTTAGGGGAACCACTTCACTCCACTCCGTAAAGTACTTTGTGGTTGTGATGATAAACTTGTGTTTGTTGGATGAAGATGGGTGTATTTTTCCTATGAGATCCAATCCCCACGGAAAAAAAGGCGATGTCGATGTGAAAGGTTGCAACTCTTGTGCTGGTGCATGTATCAGGTTCCCATGGATTTGAAATTTTTGGAACCTTTTTACATATTGAAATGACTCCTCCATATTTGGATAGTAATACCCTAAATGTAGGAGTTTCTTAGCTAAAGTTAGGCCACTTGAATGTGTGCCACAGATACCGTCATGGACCTCACGTAAAGCAGTTTCAGCTTCGGTACGTTCCAGACACTAAAGGAGAGTACCATCAAGACCTCATCTATAAAGCACATCAACTATTAAGGTGTGGTGATCTGCTTGTCGTATAAGGTTTTGTTTCTAGTTTCGGGACAAATCAGTTGGGAGTGTATTGTCTTTGAGGTAAGTGTAGATTTTCCCGTAGATGGAAGCATCAGTTTTGACTAAATGGTAGATGACTTGGGACTCAGGGTTGTTATAGGTGGGGTCAAATACTTTTTCCACCATAAACTCATAATGAGCTCGATTTTTGAGTATTTGCAAGAGAGAAGCAATAATAGCCATGGCATCTGCAGCTTTGTTGTCGCCCCTAGGAATCTTTTCAAACTTTATCTCCACAAAGTAATTTTTGAGATCATCAACCATTCTTAATAGGACATTAGTTTGTCACTTCTTTTTTGGTAATCATCATTCACCTGGTTAATGACTAGTTGTGAATCACCATAGACATGCAATTTTGTGATCCTCCATTCAACTGGTACTTTGATTCCAATGATTAATGCTTCGTATTCAGCTTTTTTGTTGGTGCAAGGAAACATCGGTCTATAGGACTTGGGAATGGTTTGTCATTGTGGTGAGATGAACAAGATTCTCCTACCTGATCCATGTTGGATATAAGAGACATCAAAGTAAAAGGCCCATTGTTGTGTGGATACTATTAGGACATCAACATCTGGAAACTCAATGTTCATTGGATGATTGTCTGGTAATGGTGTCTCGGCTAGTTGATCTGTTATAGCTTGACCCTTGATTGCTTTTCTACCTATGTACTGGATTTCAAACTCACTTAATATCATGACCCACTTGTCTAATCTTCCTATTAGGGAAACTTTGTTGAGTAGGTACTTCAATGGATCAATTTTAGCAATAAGTTTGATGGTGTGAGTCAGCATGTAATGTCTAAGTTGTTGGGTAGAAAATACTACTGCCAAACAAGCTTTCCCAATGAAGGTATAATTGATCTCATAACCATTCAAGGTCTTGCTGATATAATAGATTCCCCTTTCCTTTCCTGTATAATCTTCTTATGCCAATAAAACTCCCAAAGATATCTCAACTGTTGCAATGTAAAGTAACAATGTTTTCCCCTCGGTTGGTGGTATTAGTATTGGTGGTGACATCAAATACTGTTTGAGTTGATTGAAGGTTGCTTCACATTTCTCATCCCATTTGAAAATGATATTCTTGTGGAGAAAATGATTAAAGGGATGAGTCTTGTCTGCCAATTGCACAATAAATCTCCTGATAGACTAGAATCTTCCTTGTAGTGATCTGAGCTGGCTAATGTTTTTAGGAGGGGGTATTTCCATGATGGCATTTACTTTCACAGGATCCACCTCAATTCCTTTGCTTGACACAATGTATCCCAAGAGTTTGGCTGATGTTAAGCCGAACACATATTTCTTGGGATTTAGTCTCACGTTGAATTTCTCCAGTCTAGTGAATATTTTGTCTAGAATTTCTAGGTATCCTTCTTTAGTATATGATTTTTTCAATAGGTTGAATCTACATAGTCCTCCATGAAGGTGTGCATCATGTCATGGAAAATGGTGGTCATTTCTCTCTAGTATGTGGCTCCATCATTTTTCAATCCAAAAGGCATTACATTCTAGTAAAAGGTGCCCCATGGACATGTGAAGGTTGTCTTGTCTTGATCCTCAAGTGCTATCTTTATCTGATTGTAACCAGAAAAGCCATCCATAAGAGATAACATCTCATGCCCAACAGTCAAGTCTACGATGATGTCAATGTTAGGTAGAGGGAAATCGTCTTTCGGGAAAGCCTTGTTGAGATCCTTAAAATCTGTGCATAACTTGATGCTCTTGTCTAGTTTTGAAACAATAACGATGTTTGATATCCACTCTGTATAGTCAATAGGTATGATGAATCCCACATCCAATAGCTTCTTCAGTTCAGCTTTTACCAAGAGGGTGACATGAGGATACATTTTTCTTAACTTTTTCTTTACTAGTTTGATTCCAAGTGGTAGTGATAAATGATGCATTACTAGCTCTGGATCAATAGTTGGCATTTCAGCATAAGACCAAGCGAAGTTGACCTTCTTTTCCTCAAAGAATTTGGTGAAACTAGGTTTTTCCTCTTCCATCATGGATGAGGCAAGGTGCATGGTCTTCCCTATTTCATCTGTGCCAACATTGATAGATTGTGTTGGTTCAATCAACACTGAAGAAATCTCTTGATAGTGTTCAGGGAGGGTGTCAAATCTTCCATCTTTCGGCACCTCGGAGAGGTTTTCACCTTGAGAAACGCTCTTTGTTTTTACTTTTCCTGGATCTAATAGTGCCATCAAGTGGTTTTCACTATTAGATCTACTTTTGGTATTCATTTTGCAGCTGGAAGACTTGGAACTCCCCTCGTCGGAAGCTCTGTTATGAGTTTGGATGATGGAACATGTTTCAGGGTTATTGGAACAGAGGAATTTTACAATCGCATCATCATTTGAAAAGATAGGTATGTCAAGTAGCTCATTTTGGTTCCAGTCAATCAGCTTAAGGTGTACTAATGGAAAGGGATCTTCAAATTGGCTAAGGTCAATAGGGGTAAGCATCATGATAGTGATGTCGTCAAAACTTCTGATGGCAATATCGAGGTCTAAGATGTTACTCTCTTCTGAAGTATCCATCTCGCTCGAAGAATGATCATCTTGACTTGAGTCATTGATATTCAGTGATCCAATTTCAAGTGGTCAGGAACCCGAGATTTATCCCTCCATATGCGTTGGTGTATACTTTTGAATTACATCAATTTCCTTATCCTAACAAGACTCTTTAGAGAGGGAATCCCATTCATATTCATTACAGTTTGTTTCAGAACTATCTCTCAATTGAAGGATTTTCTCAACAACATGTTGTCTAGTTTCTTCTTTGGATTATTCTCTATACCCTAGTCCTGTTTTATCCTTGGCTTGCATTGTAACAAGTTGTACAGGTTTGATGATGCCTTCCTTTCTTTTACCAACAGGACCTTTTCCCTCAAATCCCATTTTTTCCAATATTGTCTTGCCTTTTCCATATTGTTCTATTCGTATATGGGAGGTTGATGCTTGTGAAGATTCTTTATGTTTGTATAACCAGTTTAAAACCTCCTTATCATCTGATTCATCCACTAAGGTGCCTGCTCTTACAAAGGTGTCATCAAATACTGTGGTTGGTTGTGATGATTGTTGTCTTGATGTGAATGGTTGTCCATATGACTTAGGAGAAGATGAAAGTTGTTATAAACATAAGGATTTCTCAAATGAGTATTCCCCCATGCCTTTGTATTTTAATTGGATATTTTCAACTTGTTTTGATAAGGCATTGAGCTAACTTTCATGATTTGATGGAGTAGACTCACTGACAGCTTTTTCTTTTGACTGGTCCATCTTCTCAACCCACTTTGACATAGAATTTGGTTGTTTTTCACTGTTGGGTGGGCCAGGCATTGAAGATTCCCTGTTGTGCAGCACATAAGTGTCTTGTGTTGTTTTGAGGGTGTTGCAATACTGGGGGTTGTTGGAATCAGCTGAGATAGTGATTTCTTTCCCATTGAAAGGAAACTTTAGACACTAATGGTATGTTGATGGTACCGCCTGCATCTCATGTATCCAAGGACGTCCCAGGAGTATGTTGTATGCCAACTCTTTATCCAACACTTGGCAAATTATTTCTTTCACAACCAGTCCCACTTGAATGGGTAGTACAATTAGTCCTTGGGAGCATCTCTCCTCGTCATCATAGGCTTTGATTTTGATTTTTCTCCTAGCATCTATAGAATTTTTAGAATATATCCTAGTGCACAAAAAAATTTCAAAGTACAGATATTCAGGCCAGCTCCTCCATCTATTAAAACATGTTTGAAGCGATGTTTATGAGTTAGGACTTCGATGTGGAGAGTAGCATTATGTGGATGGTTAATGGATACATCATCATGTTCAGAAAATGATAGGAAATGTGGTGCGGTCAAGTGTCCCA
>VDFB02246951.1:0-16842 GCA_007258455.2 Sequoia sempervirens
TTCAATCTTTGTAACTGCTTTTTGTTCCAAGAAATGAGTTGTTCCATCTTCCTTGACTAATTTGTTATTTATAACTCATTAAATGCATTCTTTTAATATGATAAGAATTGTTACGCACGAGACTGTTATTATCAGATGAATAGTTGGTTGTGCCTCAGATGGAGGCTCGTGGTTATGAGATAAGAAACATTCTAAATTAATAGAGTTTATTGTTCTTGTTATATTGATTTTTCTACCAAAACCCTAACACTTATTAGCCTATAAAGACGGTAGCCATGGAGAAATTGTTACTTGCTTTTTTTTTTCACTATATCAAATGCAGATTGGACGACTATGAGGGGGCTTCCTAAAATTGATTTTGTGTAGTGATCGATGACTCGGATTTGTAATTTTTTCATTGTATGTATCCAAAAAACTGCAATGAAATCATTCATTGCTATCTTCTTTCCATGATGATAAGCCGACTAATAACAAAAATGGGGGTTTACATTGAAAAAATGGTGAAAAATAGTGAAAACTGATGACCGAAAGCAGAACCGGGAAATGGCGAAATCGAACGGCTGAAGGTGCTACAGTCGTCTTGCACGCCTCTGCAGCAATGGAGATTGTCGATCCACGAAGTCAACCCACTCTCCTCACAAAGGGAACGCCTTCGGCGTAATAGCATATACAGTCAAAGCATTAGTTTTTTATATCATCAAATTCATAAGGATCTCCAATAGAAAAACAAATCTACCCTACTCATAAACTTTGAGAGGTACCAATGATTTCTGGTTTGAGAGAATTGTATGGAAAAATGAGGAGGTTGAATATACACATCTACCTAGATGGTTTGTCTGGAAAATTACAGAGGTCAAATATACACTGACCTAAATGATCTCATAAGATAATTCACAATGGAAATCATAAGATAACAGACTAGCTGATGCAAAGGTGGTCTCCTGAATGCAATGTTGTCTAAAACCAGTAGACCTTTTAAAATGGGAGCTTGCATACTAGTTTGATTTAATTTAAGTTTCAAATCTTAGCATTACATTTTGACGACTCTATCAAGGAACTTAACCCCTTATCTCACTCTAATTCCATGTTTGTGTGTCTTCTTGTTGATTCCCACTAACTATGTTTAAAGGTTTTTTTAGTGGTTCCAGAAATAGAGTTTTTGCAAGTGTCATTAAGGTCAAAAAGGACCGCATCATTGTGTCCGAGACAACTGAGAAACGGATTTTGATATATAACACTTAGCATTTTTCTAACAAAATTTTATTGAGGCACTTGTAGGGCTATTTGAGGATACATTTGTACAAAGTTCGGTGTGATTGTACAAAAACCATACAATATGTATTGTATGGATGGTGTCATAAAACTACTTGGGTCTATTTGCAGCACAAGCAAGTTAAAGCTTCAACAATAGTATATGTGCTCGAGAGTCTCTAAGTGACCACCACATGGCCAACCCTAGTACACTTGGCATGTACAACCTAAAAATCTTTGGAATCCACTTCCAAGATAGTTTTGAGCAAAAATTTGAATATTTTTTTACAAATACTTTGAGATCCATTTCATTCCATGCTTATTACACTAGAATCTATAGGTTTTTTGAATAAATGTGGTAGGGGAAATTTTGAAGTGAGCAAAATTCTTTTGTTATAAGGGTCATTTTCTAATGGAAGACAAAGTTGACTCTATCAATGATCAAATTCCTAAATTTAGGTGACAACAGTTTTATCCTAACCAATTGTTCCTAAAACACAACAAACTCAACAAATACAAACAAAACTATTCTAAAACTTTCTGGCAGGAACTTCGCTGCTCTGCAGCTCTTGTTGTTATAACTTTAGTTGTAATATATTAAATTATATTTTAGATGGTATATATGTTACATATATATTGTATATATATTATAATATTATAATGATGTTAAAATTATATGATAGATATTATATATGTTACATATGTGATACTATAGTGTATATATTATAATATGTTGTTAAGTGTAATAATATATTATATTAAAATATATTATTGTTTTGAATTTGTTGTTAGATTATTTTATATATATTTGGATTGTGGGAATGGAAAATATAAAATAGACAAACTAAGTTAAATGATTTATATTGATAACATAAGAGACAAAAATTAAGAGAAAATATGTTATTCAAAATTATAAAAAATAAAACAATATGCTACTTATAACACTATTTTTTCATGAAGTGACTATTTAAATTTCAAATAAAAACATAAATATTAAAATATATAACATAAATTTTAATTTATTTTAAAATATAAAAATCTAATTAAAATGTGTTAATTTGTTTTAGAGTTTAGACTTAGATTTCTATTTTCCCTATTTTATTATTTTTGATCTTTACGTAGCTATATTAACCATAATTCATTGATACATAAGAGGAGATAAAAAAAAATTATTTTGATTAAATCAAAAAAAGGTAAGTATTAAAGATTAGAGATAAAATTAAAATCATAATAAAAGATTGATTCAAGAAGAAAGAATTATTAATAGTAAAATATAAGATAATAAAAATTAAAGGAGTTGAGGGGAATTTTGAAACTTAATTATTATAGTGGATGTCTTAACAAATTATTCTTTTGAAAATATCAAAACTAAGAATGAAACCAACATAAAATTTTAATAAAATATATTTCAATAAAATGATGTGTACACTAAGTTAAAACATTTATATTGCTAGTCAAATAGTATGTAGGGAAAACGAAAACTAAGAGAGAAAAATATTTAACAAATAAAAATATATACTATCTATAGCAACAATTTTTGGGGGGCTAGAAATTTATAAATTATAGGTTGGATGGTAAGGCTAACAATTTTTGTTGTGGTTTGTATTTTTCTTCTGTGCTTTGTTTGTGCTAGGCTGTTGCCCATCTGTCTTTCACTCTCTTTGTTTATACTTGTGTTTCTCCTTTTAGTTGTTTGAAGTTACGTTTTGTGGGTTGAAGTGTGTACTAAACTTACAAACAAAACCATTTAAAATTAAAATTATAATAAAATTTGATCAAAATGCTATGCAAAAAATAAATAAATAGATAAATAAAAGGATCTTACTTTGTAGAGTGGAAAACCTAATTATTATATTAGTGAGTTTGTTTATATTAAAAAATTAAAGGAATCACATTGAATTATTCACGCTTAAAATTGGAAAACATCCTACTTTATAGCACATTTTTCACTAGTAAATAGTGACTATTAAAATTTCTAATAAAAAATAAAATAAATATTATAGTATAGCATAATAGCTCAAATTCTAATTAATTTAAAATATCAAAATATTAATACCAATTCTTGAAAATTACTTTTAATATGCATTTAGAAAATTAATTATTATTTAAAAATAGAAGTAGATACCTTGTAGAACCATTTTTTGCTCAGTATAATTTAAATAAATTAATACTAATCACCTCTTTTGTCATAAATTAATTCTAAAACAACACTTATTAAACATATATTTAAACTAACAAATTTTCAATTACTTTGAAATTTGAACTAACTCTAATTACTAAAATACGTTTTACAAAATAAATGAATTAAGACTACAATAATTATTTAAAAGTAAATACTAATTACTTTTTAAAGCCTTATTTTGTGTACCCAATAATCAACTTTAAAATATAATTTAATATAATTAAGAAAAATTAAATAAGAATTATAGATAAATTTATGAAATATTGATTTACTTATCAAGAAAAAATTAATTATAAATTTACTTATTATTGATAAATTTACTTACCAATCTATTTTAACCATCAAGAAAATATTAATCATTAGTGATTGCAACATTATTGGCACATCTTTTAAACTGATAAATAAACATTGAAAACACATTTATTTTTTAGTTCCTGCCAAGGGAACTATAGGCGACCCCTTTTCCTTAACAAGTTATTAATAACTTTGATTTTAACAAATGAGAACTCAACTTTTTACGTTTTTGACAAATATTTGTATATAGTTAAAGAGTAAATATGCAAGATTTTTAACTTTTCAAAATTTAAAAATTAATTTTTACTCAGACATTGGCTACAAGAAAACTTTGAGTGATAAAGGCCGGATTTTTCGGGGAGCATAAACTTTTTATTTTTTCGCTTTGTAATTAATCTGGCCCGTTATTTTGGATCTTTTATTAGTTCCTCCGGGACTGAACTCCTAAATCTTAACTAGTTATTAATAACTCTCATTTTAACCAATGAGAACTTGAATAATTTTTCTATTTGAATTTTTTCAATCTAATTGGAAGACAAATTTCACCCAATATAAGCGATTAATGTGCTTCCATTACTTCCATTTTGAATCTTAACTAATTTTTAGGAGTTTTATTAAACTTAGGTTGTTTATTTCCAATAATTCAATGAGGTAAACCATACTAACTATTTTGAAAATTAAATTACACTATAACGATAAATTACTTTTTATTAGAATTACACTATAAATAAATTACTTTTCATTAAATTACTTACTAATTACCCCTCACATTGAATTGCAGTAACATTTGCTGCATTTGAATCTTAACTAATTTTTAGGAGTTTTATTAAACTTAGGTTGTTTATTTTCAATAATTCAATGAGGTAAACCATACTAACTATTTTGAAAATTAAATTACACTATAACGATAAATTACTTTTTATTAAATTACACTATAAAAATAAATTACTTTTCATTAAATTACTTACTAATTACCACTCACATTGGGTACGTAACATTTATTTACTATTTTCCTTTGCATTATTAAAATAGTAATAATAATTAATAAAATTTATACTTTGAATAACAAATGCTAACTATTAATCAATATAACATCAAAATTCAACTTTTTTTAATTATCTTTAATACTAAATTGATTTGTAGCATAAATTTAATTGAGTGAATTCTTTCAAAATATTAATACCAATTACTGAAAAAAATTACTTTTTAATATACATTAATTAATTATTATTTAAAAATAAATGAATACCTTGTAAATTATTTTTATATTATAATTTAAATAAATTAATACTAATCACCTCTCTTTGTCATAAATTAATTCTAAAAAAACACTTATTAAACATATATTTAAACTAACAAATTTTCAATTGCTTTGAAATTTGAACTAACTCTAATTACTAAGATATGTTTTGCAAAATAAATGAAATAAGACTACAATAATTATTTAAAGTAAATACTAATTACTTTTAGAAAATATTTATTATTTTTAAAAATAAAGTTTAAAATTAACAATAATTACTTTTAAATCAAATTAAAATTAATATTAATAAATTAATCATTTAAATCAATCACAAATTCTATCATATTTGTTTTAGAAATAATTCACCTTTTATTTACAACTTATATTAATTACTATATATTAGTTTGTGAAATAAAACATTTTAACTAATTAATAATTAATAAGGAAATAAATAACTTTATTATATTAATTAAATAAATAGTCTAAACTTAAAGATTTTTTTCTTCTCATTTAAATTAAAAAAAAAAATTAGTTTTAGGCAAGTTTAAATTTTCATATCCAATTTAAATGTTCATATTAAATATGTTAATATATATATATATAAATATATAATAAATTTAAATATTTGTAAAGACAAATATATATATATTATATTATATTATAATTTCTTTTTAAAAAATAAATATTAATTAATTATAAAATTAAAATTTTATTAATTTTTTTAAAGTAACAAGGCCATTGGCCTCTCCATGGATAAGTAATAAAACGTATATGATTTTGAAAATTGTAAATAAAATGATTGAGTAAAATAATTTAGAGGAAATAATATAAAGAAAAATTATTTTAATTATTAGATTTTTTTTTTATAAGAAAAACATAATTTCCTTCAAGATCTTTTCATAAGAATATGGGTTTGAGCCACATAAAATTATATTAGAAAAAAAACTATCTTCAAAACAAATTTTAATTTTCAAAGAACATAAAAATTAAATATATGCATTTTAATATTTGAGTCAAATATAGATTTTTAAGAAATATTTGTTTTATATTTTTTTTAATTGATTCCTCTACTTGTTAAGTAGGAAAGCATAACTAGCTATGCATATTCATCTCAATTCCTTTCAACCTTATAAGTTAATATTCAAGTAGATACCTACTTATCAATTAGGAAAACCTGACAAACTGTGCAGATTGTTTGTAACTATGTTTACCTGAACAAACTCTTTCTATTCCTCTCAATTCCTTTCATCCACACGTGTTCATTCTAAACTATAAAAAATAAACTACCTCATCCTCAAAAAAATTTGGCTACACAACAAGTACAATTATGCTTCTTAATCTATAATATCATGTAATATTATAATCTTATCAAAATATTATCTTTTGACAACTCAAGCATGATCATCCTTAAATTGTTTCAAAAATTTATATCTATTGGATAACATAGTGAATTTGAGCAACTTAGTTTTCCCTAGATTTTGAAAGCAATTATAGTAGCATTGACCTTAGAGACCACAATGTTGTATTATGACAAACAATTTTTTTCCTTTAGATGGACTTGACAGCATATGTAGAGAAGCATGAATTTGTTTTCGATGTAGTCCTAGATGAGCATGTCACAAATGATGATGTGAACTAATGTACCCATGCCATTGTTCTCATTTGGAGTAAAATCATTATATCATGCTTATAACTATCCTTGATTACGTCTATCAATAGATTGCCTAATCTCCATTGAGAATGTCATAATCTAAAAATATTGTCAGGTGAATGGCATAATCTATAAAAGGGGTTAGATATTACTATTATTAACACCTAGAGTTTTCACATGGTACACCACTATTGTACTCGATGTAATACAAATTTGTTCAGAACATTTATCTCTCTTAATGGTGTCATAAGTTCTATCTTAATGTTGATGACTAAAAGCAAACTGGATGTTGAAAGAGTGTTGGTTAAACTTGAATTTTTATGGTATGGCATACTTCTATGGTTTGAATTAGTGTTATGATTAGGGTCAAGTTCAAGTTATAGTTAGGGTTTATTTAGGCTTATTTTGGTTAATCTTACAATTGGGTCCTAACTAGAATGCTAATTGAACCCTAATTTAACCCCTACAACAAGGTTCAATTAGAGTCAGGGTTCGAGTTCAATTAGGGTTAGGGTTGGCATTCAATTAGTGTTATGATTAGAATCAAGTTCAAGTTACAAGTTAGGGTTCAATTAGGCTTATTTTAGTTCAGTTTACAATTAAGGTTTAGTGAGAGTTAGGTTTATGGTTCAATTAGGGTTAAGGTTAGGGTTCATTTAGATTAAGGTTCAAGTAGGGTTCAATTAGGATTTAATTAGGGTTATGATTATTGTTTAAATAGGGTTAGGGTTAATGTTAAGTTAGGATTAAAATTATTAATCTACAATAAAACTTGAAGCTAAGGTTAGAGCTATGGTAAGTGGTAGAGTTAGGCTTAAATTAGGGTTTAATAAAGGGTAGGGTACAATAAGGGTATAATAATATTGGTTAATTTTTAAGTCATGACCATGGTAGATGCCAATTTGGTTTAAAAGACCCCTTGTTTTCAAAGCCCACAAGACATTTATTTCTATATACCTTATATATTGTTCATATTTATTATCATTGTGTTTGACCTCATGAGAATGCTTCAGAGTAAAGTACACCTTGCGAATCCACCTACACCAGGAGAACCATTCAATCTCTCAAAATTTTACTATTATTCTAGAATGATTATCAAATTGGATATGTCCAAAGCCTTTAATAAGTTGACTTGGCAACTTCTATACTACATATACCTCTTGTCAACTTCAACCAGGGGAGTACTAATTGCATAATGAATTTTCTTCTTTTTCAATTCGATTAATCATCCCCCATAGGGTCTTCTTCATAAATTAGGGGATTAAGCTAAAGAGACCCATTATCATGTTTTTTTTCCATCAAAATGGTAGAGGCCCTTAGTGTAGAACTTATACTAGCCAGTATGTTACAAAAATTTACATGACTTCCAATTCTAGCAGCACAAGCCAGTACATAGTGTTTGCAGATGTTACCTGACTTACAGGATAGATGAGTTTCTAGAGGAGATGCAAATAAATACAACTTTTCAATTTGTTTCAGTGTCCAGTGTGGAGTATCTAAAATTTATTGTTAATTATGAATTTGACATTGACGTATATCATTGAACTAAGATTGATACTACTCTTCTGATTCATTGGCTATAATTATTGGATCAGTGTGAAAAATCTAGAGATTTGTGTTTGATTGCAAATAGTTATCTCTTGTGATTTATCAACAAATTACTATTTCTATTCGTGGGCTTCTTACACAAGACAATATATTTATGCATTTCTTGTAGAGTCTATTATAATTGATCATAATAAAAAAACTTCTAATTTTGAAAATAATATAACATCCAAATAATAGTGAAAATCCCAAACAAAGATTGTCAAGAGTGTATCTCATTTAGTTTTTATTTAATCTTTCTCTTTATGTCTACAATTTCTTGAAGTTTTTTCTGATCATCCAAATAATTTAACGTTGATGGATATGTAACACATTTAGTTCATTCATGCCCTAGTTCATCATATTTGGCATACAGCATGCCCATCTAGAGATGACCTTAGAATTTGGTTATGACTTATCCAGAGATAGTGATTGGTTTAAACCTAGTGCAATACTAATTGATCTTGGCTTAAATGCAGTAGAGGTATGACACCTTCTAAGTTCCTTTTTCAAAAAAAGTTTGTAAGTAAAAGATGGTTAATATATAGAAAATTAAGCTAGTATTGGCATGGTGTGTTGGTTTATAGGTGGCATTGTTGTTATTTCCACAAAGGTTCAAACCCCATTGGGGTGGTATTGTTGAATGGTTGTATCCGGTTCATGTTTCCTATGAAGAGGATTCAAGAATAACTTCATCAATTAATCCTCTACCTTGTGGTCTTGGTCTAATGAATATTGCTATGCTTTTGTCCACTACTCTACAATCAACAAAAGCACCATATGGGTTCAATTGAGATTTTTGATGTTTGATCCAAGCCTTTTGCAATACACAACAAATACAAACAAAACTATTCTAAAACTTTATGGCAGGAACTTCCCTGCTCTGCAACTCTTGTTATATTATAACATTCATAACTTAAACCTTTTTATACACAATGTCAAGTTAACTATAAATTGTATAGAGTTTAGATTTGCTATATCTCTCATATATCAACATAGGTAAATTTGAAAATATTTAAATTATATAATTTTAAAAAAATTGAATGAATTTATAGAGAATATTATTTTATTAAAGTGATAGAATCTAATCCCCAATACTAACATTAATTATAAGTCTAACCATAAACCCAACCCTAAAACTAACACTAATTAACTTCAAACCCTAACTAATTTCATATCCAACCCTAAACATAACTATGATTCTAAAAGTAACATTAATGAAACCCTAATTGGACCATAACCCTAACCCTAATACCACACCTTGCTATTGAACCTAACACTAACTCCCAAGCTCTATCAGAGAACCTAATCTTTACCCCAACCCCAACCCTAATCCTAATAGATCCTATACTAATTTTAATTAAAGTCTAACCCTATTTGAACCTTAAACTTAATTGAACTCATGTTTAGGGTTAGGGTTCAATTAAGTTTAGGGTTGAATTATGGTTATGATTAGGGTAAAAATTCAAATAAGATTATGGTTGGAGTTTAATTAAGGTTTCTATTCACTTAGGGTTAAGGTTCAATTAGTATTCAATTTGGGTTAGGGATCAATTAGAGTTATAATTCAATAAGGGTTTAATTAAGGTCAGGGTTAAGGTTAGTCTTAAATTAGGGATAGGATTGCAGTTAGGGTTCAATTAAGGTAAGGGTTATTGTCTATTTTAGGGTTAGGGTTCAATTAGAGTTATCTAGGGTTTTGATACAATTAGGGTTACGATTACAGTTCAATTAGTGTTAGAGTTAGGGTTATAATAGGAGTTCAATCAGGTTAGGTTCAAGGTTTAATTAGTGTTAGAGTTAGGGTTGCAATAATAAAAATTTCCATAATGATATGGAAAGGCATTCAATTGGATTCATATACAAATGGATAAATAAGAATTGGTAATTAAGAATTCTCTAGAACTAAATTTATAACAACAAATACAATCCTTAACTTAATCATTTGTTCTTGTTAGGGTTGGGATAAGAATTGTTAGGGTTGGGATAAGAATTTAATGGGTCCAACTGAGACTTAGGAAATAAAACCCTGTAGAGGAAATAAAGCATTAAAATCAAAGTTAGGTTTTAATTTTAATCTGGTGACGTAAGCCTAAGCCATTAACTCCAGTGGTCATGTTGCCGACGGCTTAGCCAAAGCCTTTCATTAAATAGTAACCGTGCAATGTGTAGGTTTTCCAGATTCGAAGATATGGGAGAAGATCTCGATCGTACCCCGCCAACTCGCAAACCTAAGGTGTCACCCTGTTATTTGGCGCGAGGTCAGCAAAAGGAAGATGTGTGTCCTGTATGGAATGTGGGGCCCAATCTCCACTATTAAGCTCATAACCCATGGTTTTAGATCGACAACGAAGATCAAAAGCTAATGTAAATCTCTGCTTGTTCTAAAATTTGGCAAGGAGAGGAAGATGAAGGTTGGTGAAGCATTAATGAATTATTCCTTTCTTGTGTAGTCACATCGATCTCAATCTATTTGAAGATGTTGTTGTTGGAAATCATGAAGGGTGATCTATGGATTCTCATGTAGCTCAAGTTAAATGGTGACAGTACGCCTACTTAGCCAAATTGCCATGTTTGCACATGCATGTTTATTAAGCATTGATGAAGGTTGCCATTACCTGCATACAATAAATAGGAAATTTACTACTAATAGTGTCATTCTTGTAGCGGTTAGAGTACTTTTGTAGATTCCGGATCTAATCAAGTTTGAGTGCTTGTCTGAGAAGAGAAAATGAGTAAATCAGTAAGGAGGTCTGTTCGTTTGAGCTCACAAAAGCTCGGTCCTGCTATTCAGGAAGGTACTTTGGTTGACAAGCCCAGGCTTGTGCCCACTAGATGCAATAGAAGGTTGCAATTCCAGGACGTTGCTGCTCAACTGGTAGATGACAAAGGCAAGCAGTCGGTGGTGTGCTCCATTACTAGTGTTGGTAGGAAAATAAGGTATGGGCGGCATGGCTTCTCTGGATGCCAACACTCGCCCATTGACCTTACGAGAAACCCCGTGTGGTGCAGCAAGGCCAGGCTGAGACCTCTTGTCGGTGGCCCCGCACCTCTCTTGATCACAGTCTATTCTTTGATGGCGAAAGATAGGCTGTGATACCATTGGTTATTAAAACTAGCCGGACCCAGAGCTTCGAACTGTATTGGGCAAGGACAATAAAGAAGACGAGGCTGAGAGTCTACCGTATTGGGCAACAACTAGAAGCAAGCGTGTATACCAGGGTCAGAGTGTTGGTAAGGGAATGGTGGCGGGTAAATAAGAAGTTGTTGTGGTGCCTTTGTCACAATTTGGTTTCCTTGCATTTTTTTGTTGATAGCGACAAGGGGATTTTGATGACAATTTGTGTTCCCTTTTCTTTTAGATTTCCCCAGTTCGTGCGCCAGGATTTTGATGACAATTTGTGTTCCCTTTTCTTCTAGCTTTCCCTAGTTTGTGCGCCACCATGTTTTGTAGATTCAACATGTGGGAAGTTTTGAAAGGAAATTCAAATGCAAATGAGATTTTATTCAAATTAAAACCCCAGGCGAACCGACTCGAACCGTATTGGGTAACAACTAGAAGCGAGCATGTATACCAGGGTCAGAGTGTTGGTAAGGGAATGGTGGCAGGTAAATAAGAAGTTGCTGTGGTGCCTTCGTGGCAATTTGGTTGCCTGGATTTTTTGTGTGGATAGCGACAAGGGGATTTTGATGACAATTTGTGTTCCCCTATTCTTTTACGCTACCCCAGTCCATGCACCATAAATGTTTTGCAGATTCAACGTGTGGGAAGTTTTGAAATGAAATTCAAATGCAATGGAGATTTTGTTCAAATGAGAATTTGTGGTGAAATTACATTTGAGCCTGAAGCTTGTTGGTCCCTTCTCATATAAAAGGGAATTCAAGGCTCATTTGTAGGGAGAGAATTGATGAAAGCTCTAGCTAGGTTTTGAGTTGAATATATGGGTAGAATTTTTCCTCTGATGAGGAAGTGATATCTGTGGTGCCATTGGCTGTTAAAACCCCAAGCGGACGGAATAGAATAGATAGCTTTTGTTTTGAGTTTGGATGAATATATGCAAATTATCTTAATTTGTATGTAGATATGACTTATAAGCATGAATAAATGTATAATTCTAATATATTTCTCTCCTTATATGGATTTAGGTGAATTTTTGAATGAAATGTTAATGAAGTTGTGTTCTTCTTTGAGGGTGTTGATTGTGTGTCTATGTTTTGCTTTGATTCAAGAAAATCCAATTAAATGCTTAAATGGAGTCATAAGTTCTGATTATTTCTAGAAGGATTTGATAAAATAGTAATATATATCAAAATGAGTGAGCTCCATAATGCAAGGTATTATATGAGGGCCGGGCTTAACCGACACACTATAAGGGTACACTCCCTTAGATCCCTAGATTGAATATAATATAATAAGAGTTAATATACATAGTATTACAAAATCTACTAAATTGTGAGGCTTGTGTTATCTTCATTTAAATCCCTAGATGGTCATGAATAAATGTCTCAAAGTATTGCTTTAGTTCATATCCATGTCTGAGAACCGAACTAGTGTGCAAATATAAATCTATACCATAAGAATCAACTAGTAAATAATTGATGTTTAGAATTGACATGTGTTGATCTTCAAATATTTGAACCTCAATATAGATAGAAAGTGTTTAGTAACATTTTTAGGGAATATAGATAGAAAGTGTTTAGTAACATTTATAGGGAATGTGCTAAATTGTGAGGATTTTGTTCTCCTTAATTAGAGCCCTAACCAAACCAATTCCATGACATAGGAATAATGATTAGATACATGATGATAAATTAGAGACATGATGATCTATGTTATGAGAAAATGTTATTACATTTCTCTCAATGAAAATTTTCTTTTGATAAATCCTCATTGTCCTAATAATATTTGATCATTTTAAATGCTTAAATGATTTTATTTAAGTAAAATAGAACATGCAAATCAAGATAAACATGCATTAGGTAAGCTCACAATGATTAATTGGGGAGATCGCATCCAAGATTCGAATTGAATTTAAATTTAAATGTGTAGGTTGATAATTACCTACGTCAAGTTGCACTAGTAGATCTTATGCAAGGTAGGGTAATGTCATGAGATTAATTCACACAAGAATATCCCACTTGTAGACTTGTTATTGAGCAAAGGACAATCTATTCAAAGTTTACCAAAAATAGTAATGAAAAAGGGCATGAATATATATTTTTTCTCTAAGATTCATGTGCATGTGAACTTCTATTATGGTGTATGTTAAAGTAAACAAGATATCAATGAGGAAACTATTTAAGTAATTTTAAATACTAAAAGATATAGATTTACTTAAAATATATATAGTTTAGAATTATATTCTCCTTCCAATAGTAACTCCACCAAAAGCATACAAAATTTAAAAAATATGTAATGAATAACATATATCAAACATTTAAAATAAATATGAGAATTTTTTTGTTTAGTTGTGTATTTGTATCAATTTATATATATACATATATTATTACTAAATTCTAGATAGATTCTTATTTTCTTAGTATTTGGAGATCATTATTTAGTTCCTTTTTTTTCCCCTCAATTTCCTTATATAATATTACACATCTTTCAATGCAAAAGAGTCCATATCTAATCACTTGCTCAACCTAGATTTCATAGGCTTTTCAAAATGACTTATATTTGTTAAACCTTTCAATCACACAATTATCAATACATAATATCTCTAAATCATCAAAAACCAAAGGTCAATCTAATGCATGTGTTAAAATATTTAAATTATTTTTAATATAAGAAGTTAATATTTGCTAAAATTTAATTGATAGGATCTTGCTAAAAAAATTCTACGCTATCAATTGAAAATAGGATTCAATGTTACCAATAGGGTCCCTATTCGGGGTTGATAGAGAAAAAAAGGAGCCTTTGATGGAGATCAAAGAATTGCTTCAATAAGATTTTATCTCCATCTAATCTCAATTGCATGAGGTCCTTGAATGAGGGAGTTGAGGTGAGATTCAAGCATAATTGAAATTTGTAAAATTAAGAAGATTCATGGTTTAAAAGTTAGAGGGCTAAAATAGAATTGGCTAAAAATGGAGATAAAGGCTTTTGATTTCTTCTTTAATTATATAAAAGGAGAAAAATGCTACTTAGGAAAATTGGATCAATCTAGGTGAATAATCAACATATAAATGATTAACTTTCTTTGGTTATAAATGAATTTGATCTTTCTATTAAAATATTTTCTTTGTTGATGATGCTTGATGTGGACTATAAAGATCCCAAGATCATTGTGCACAAGTCATCCCTAGGAAAATCAAAGAGTAAGACAATGATTGGCCTACTAGAGATATAGAGTAAGGATGAGATTGTAAAGGATATTAGAATATATAAAAAGGATAAATCTCCAAGTATAGATGGGCTTGCTACAATTTTATAAAAAAAAATTTAACTAGATTAGGGTTGGGGTTAAGGTTCAATTAGGATAAGAATTAGTGTTAGGGTCAGGATTATAGTTCAACTATAGTTCAAAGTTAGGGAGTAGGGTACAATTAGGACTACTATTCAATAAGTGTTCCCTTCTGATTATGATTAGAGTTATGAATCTACAATTAGGGTTCAATTAGGTTATGATTAGAGTTTATGAATCTCTACAATTAGGGTTGATTAATGTTCACTTAGGGTTTCTTTGGAGAAGTTTATTGTATGGTACATGTGTATTTTATAAAATTAATATGTCGAAGAGGTAGTTGTAGATAATACTACATGTGATTTTTCGACTGGTATTAAATTGTAGATTAAAATTGATAATAGATTTCGCTGCTTGTTTTTGTTGCATGGCTACCATAATATATGGCCTTCAAATCCCTATTCATATTTTGAGAGCTTTTTCTGAGCTATACAACCACGACATCCAATATAAATTTGTTATGCATTTTTCCAAGCACGAAATCAGCAGAATTCTTAATGTGTTACTTAGGTTAATTGTTTATTGCAATAAATAAATACACACTAATATATATTATGAATTTGAGGGAAAATATTAAAATATTTATATATATATAGAAAAATTTAAATGCAAGGGATTCAAGTACATACCTTTGCTTTTGTTAATGTTGATGAAGATACAAATGTTGATGAAGTGCCAAATTTGATGACATGATCTTCCTAAAAAACTGGAATATCTTTGCTCTATGTGGCACTTGAAATTTTCTACAAAACTATAGCTAACTCTACCTCAAATTTGTGACTTTGGACCTATTTTGCATCAATAAATATGAGCTTTGACACATGCCTCCTAATCTAGCATACAATATGTACTTAAATGCTCAAAATAGTTGGGAGTAGTGTTGAAATTGGTGGATCTTTGGGAAGGTCCAATGCTTCACCTTTGTATCTCTCCCTATAGATAGAGGGAGAGATGAATATAGAATGAGAGAGGCAAAGGGATAAAATAGATAGAGATATAGAGGATAGATGGAGAAATAGTATAGAGATGGGAGATAGAGGGGGATATATATATAGAGAGATATATATATATATGGAAAGATAGTCTATATAGGAGATATAGAGAGGGAGATAGAGAGAGATAGAGTAGAGATATTAATGTTTTGTTTTTAAAAAATATGTAATTTTTTAACCATTTTCCTATATATTTAGTATTAAAATTTTTAAATCTTTTAACAATTCAATATATAATACAAATAAAATATAGTTAACAATTTAATTAACTAGCATAACTATATTAATTAATAATATATGTAAAACACGCCAAGAGTTATCTTTATCAAGATGCCTATTGACTTGATAAAATGCATACATTTTCATGAATATGAATTTGGAAAGCAATCAATTTGATTTCATTATTGTTTGTGTCATTGTTTATCTCAATTCCCATATATAAGGGTACACATTGAAATTTGAAATCATACCAACTTGTCTATAACAACAATGAACCAAGAACAATAAATTTAAAAGCAAAAAAGTACATCAATCATTAGATTTAGTATTGACAGCATCAAAGAAGTATATGAATAGAGTGTAATTATGAATAGAGTTTGGGTTTAATTAGGGTTAAATTAGCATTAGATTAGAATTAGGTTTAGCATTAGGATTATGGTTAAGGTTCACTTAGGGAGGGTTAGGGTTAGAGTTAGGGTATAATTAGGGTTAAAGATAGGGATAAGCTATATTTAGGGTTAGGGTTGAAGGTTAGGGTTAGTCAAAGAATTGGTGTTAGAAATAGGCTTATAATAAGTTTTAGAGTTATAGTTAACTTAAAATAATAGATGTATATTATTATGATAATAATTATAGTTAGGATTGCAGTTAAGGTTATAGTTAAAACATAATTTAATAACTTAACTGTATTGTTATTTATAGTTAATCATTATTAATTTATTGTGAATTAAGTGTAACCTAATAATAAGTTAACCTTGATTAGAAATTAATCAAATTTATTATTATTATAATTATTAACATTAAGGTTAACTTATGATTTTGAGTATTATTCTTTTAATTATTAATAGTAAAAGGTTGCTTATTATGAATTTGATTTTTTTATTATTATAATTATTAATAGTAAAGTTAACTTATTATGATATTAAGTTATTAATTATAAATATATTAATTCAAATTATTTA
>VDFB02246952.1:0-22403 GCA_007258455.2 Sequoia sempervirens
GGTGTGTGATGCAGTCTAAGATTAAGGCTGGTGCTGTCAATGAGGTGTGTTATTTCTGTATTTAAGTTTTGCTCTATTTGGAAATTTCAATTACAATTTTCCTCACACAACTCTGATTTTCAGTGTAAAAAGGAAATCGATCTGATGCTAAATTTAGCACGAGGTTACATGGAAAACTCAAATCCAGCTGCACGAGGTTACATGGAAAACTCAAATCCAGCTTGTAAGGATGACGCAAATACTAAAGATATAGATATCAATATCATTTCATAGTTTACACCTGATCAATGGGTATAATGTTCCTATTGTAATTTTTTACCAGAATTTATTTGATCCCTCCACATTTGTAAACGACCTTCATGAGAAATCTTTGAAGGTAGACTCTTCGCAATTTTATTGTACTTGTCTATTAGACGTGGTGAATAAGATAAACATGACTGATCAAGTCCAAGAAATGTACATAGGTACTTTTCTCATTTCTGAATTATGGTTGATCATGTTGGTTACATATGAATGGTTTTACCCAACTATTGCACCTGTCATTATCAAAGTCAACCTACATCTATGGAATTATGAAACCTGCGGTCATTGGAGATACTGTGTATTGCCTGTGAATCTATGTTTCCAATATTTTCTCATTTCTGTGTTATGGTTGACCATGTTGATTATGTATGAATAGTTTTCCCATGCTGTTGAAACTGTCATTATTGAAGTCAAGCTATTTCCATGGAATTATGAAGCCTGTGATCATTAGAGGTATTGTGCATTGCCTATGAATCTACTGAAAACATTCCAGTTTCCAATATATTCTCATTTGAGTTATGGTTGATATGTTTGTTGTGTGGATGGTTTTTCCAACTATTGCACTTCGTCATTATCAAAGTCAAGCTATTTCCATCAAATTATTTTCATTTTATGAGATGGGGCGGCGACCCTATCATAAGAAAGGTGGAAAAAAAAAGGCGGGGGAAGACTGTAGTGTATGCTTGAATAGATAGTCACGAAAATAAAGTAAGAATAGGTAAGCATAGCTAGTTTGATTTTTTTGGGAATATAATTACATGATTATAATTGATCTAAAATGGTTTTGTTTATGGATTTAATATTATGAGAAGTAATTAGTAAGATAGTGTGAAATAAATAAAATTTAATAGATTTGGGATGCATATAATTTATGTAGCCGGTTGTGTATGTAGTTGTGTGTATTCTATGCATTCCCCCATCCCCTCTTATGGCAAAATATAATACAAGGAAAAAAAAAAATAGTTAATTAATTAAATTATAGAAAATAATTTTTTTCATTGAATATTATTATTATATAAATAAAGGGGGAGAAAGTATCAAAGACTAGAATAAATAAAACAATTGGAAATACACAATAGAAATTAAGCAAGTAAAAAAAGACTATTATGAGTAAGAGATCATAGGAGTAAAATGTATATTAGTTCTACGTTGCTTGACATACACATATCTATCATAATGTCATACATCATGCTTTAGGAAGTATATGTAAGTATTACATGGGAGCCACCCACACTCCTACACTAAATTCTCTTTTATGGGTGTACCATATAATAGGAAACAACTACAATCAAAAGTATACAAATAAATGCCATTATTCATTATCTTAATTAATCATGATTGTTTACATAAATGTATAAACCTTGCAAAATATAATTTGCATTAAGAAATCAATTTTCTTAATACATGAGATTTAATTATTTTTAGGAGAAATATAACTCTCAGGTTCAATGCAAAGAATTAAATGGCTAGCTTTAGATGAAACTTAAGCTATAACAATTGCCTCTAGAAGAAGTCGATTAGGTACTTAATATCAAGATGTCGAGGAACCTACATGCAACCCTCTAGAAAGATTTTTTAAATTTATTATCTAATCACTTTAATGGCGAATTAATTGATCTTACAATATTTCATAGCAAATAAGTTGTACAGTCTGTTCAATTGATACTAACACCTCAAGACCTGTGACCCTAAAGTGCAAGATGTTAATATAAAGTTGTTATATATAACTAAAAGATCATCGGCTTTACGTGGGCATGAGATATTATGAAAGCTGTAATCAGGGAATGTGCTTTGTGATTGTTAGTTAGCGCATATTAGAGTGTGCATTCACTAAAATTAATTTCCATTGCATTAGGAAGAGCCATTTCCTTGTCATTTCATGTTCTCATCCACATTTGCATTCATAACATATCATGGAGTCATAATTTATGTGAATTGAAAATTGGAAAATATAGAGAAGTTATTAATGGATTCAACAAATGAATGAAATGAATAAGGAGGATGAACTAAAATTTTCAGCCTGCAATCAACGATTTCATATGACAAAAAAAGGGAAGACAACCAAGCTACTGCAAAGGAAGCGGATAAGAATTTGGCTTAGATCTAAAATGTAAACCCATTGATGGCTTTGATGATCTCATTACCTTTATTTATGATACAAGAGCAATCGGGTGATGGCACTTTGATTGTAATGGCAAATCAACATCAAACTAATAGTAACACACCACTTACCAGAGGAGAATAACACTTAGACAAATTGAGTCATTCCAATCAATTCACCTTCAGAAACTACAAATAAAGATGAACAGGAAACATATGCTACAGGACACCATTCCATTCAAGGAGCATTGACAATGACGACAACAACGAATATCACTTCATTCCTTATTCTAAGAAAGCAAAAACAAGCACGATTATATTAATCTATCGATTGCAGACAAACACATTAAGGACCTTCCCATTTTATTTCTCATTGAAACAATAGATTTAGATCTTCAAGCACTATGGGAAGGAGAAAATGTTACTAATTGTTTGAATCAAAACAAACAAAAACTAAGTGCTAAGATGGCTGATCCTCAACCCATCGATTGATTCCCATTCCTCAAACTAGTGCCCTCCTTGCCAGTTAATCCTTTGACACCGCCCCTTCTCACTCTTCAAGTCTTTTTACTGTTTATTTACAAGAACATATCAACCTTCTTCCCCCAACCTTGATCGCTCTATCCCCAAGCAGAGTCTTTAAACAAAAAGATATGGTTTGCTCAACCAATCCTCCACCCACGATTTCCTCCTTTTGGATGCACTCACATTATTTTCTCATAAGCCATCCAGTTGACATAAAAGACCCTCTCTTGGTTCAGGTTTCTTGCAAATTAACTGTCCCAATTAACGGGAAAAAGAAGTCTACCAAGGTGGTGTTCTCTTTTTGTTTATTTTTCCTTTCTTTGATGTGCACAGATCAGTCCTCTTCCACAAACCGTTAATCTCTACTTCTTTTTGTCAGAAAGACTCTCTCCAACTTAAGCGAGTTAGTATCTCTCCTTCTCCAAAACGGTTGTAACTTGTTACACCTTGATTGTATAGTTACTATTTACTATTATTGCATAGGGTAAAAATGGATGTAATGAGAATTCTAGAGATGAATAAAATATGCTTATACCTTGTTATCAATATGAATGTTTTCACATTTGATGATTGTCTCATTTGATGTTACTTCGGTTGATGTTATCCTTGGTGAAATATTGCATTTATATGAATGAAAGGTTATTGTATTGTAGTTATTTTAACTTTGGTGATGTTTATGTATACTGCATATGTTGTGAACATTTGATTGTCGTGAGCATGTGTTAGTGGATGTAGGTATGTGTTCCATTCCTCTAGGTGGAGGGGAAGTACACTCAGGAGAAGATCTTGGTCGGGTAACTAGTAAAAGTAAACTATCTGAGCATACACACACCACCTTAGATTGATTAAACTGAGTCAGTTTGTGGGTTATAGGTAAGTCATCCTTAGCTTGTTTGAATACATTAGGAGTCTTGTTTACTTTTGCATGCTTTTGTTGGTGATGTTTATCTGTTTGGGGGTTTTGAGATCTTTCTTGTGTTATTACGAACATATGAATAAGTGAGATGTAGGTGGAAGTATGTTTATGTGTATGCACATGCATGTCAATGTTATCTAACGACACGTATATGCATATGTATAGATATACCACACATACCTATCAATATGATGGTAACATAAATGGATGTAAGTGAATCGGATGTGGACATATATATATATATATATATATATATATATATATATATATATATATATATATATATATATATATATCTTCTCTCTCAATATTATATACTTTATATACCTCATATAATATATATTTTCAATACAAGCCGAATGTGTTAGCAAATGGACATGCTCATACAAATATATCGATATGGTATGCCACCTACATATCGTGTACATAGAATATATATTTGTTCTACACACACACACACACACACACACACATATTGCCTGTACACATACATCTTAGCCCTTAATGCTTGGTTTGTATATTGTGTTTTCACGGCTTATATATATATGTATGTTGATTGGCTTATGATATATATATTTATTTAATGTATATATATATATATATACTTATAAGTAAATATATATTAAAATATTATATATATATATATATATATATTTAGTTATATATATATATATTTATTTATACAATGGTATTTAAAATAATAATAATAATAATAAGAATAATAATATATTACATATTGTTTATACATTGGAAATTGACTTATTTCTGATTTAGTAAAGGAGTCAATTTAATGAAGACTTCTTTTGACGTATTTAATCCTTGGCTAAAATATACCGATATTAATTATTATTATGAAAGTCGACTTTGGATCATACACGGCTCTGTGAAATAATTACGTATTCCTAGCTATGAAATACGTGTGAGTGAAACATAGTAATACGTCTTAATTTTGCTGGCTTTGACTTGGTCGATGTGTGAAATTATGAAAGCATGGACTAAGTCCAAGGTATTTATTTGCTGCAGTCGACTCAACAAGTCGATTAAGGTTGTGTTGATAATTTATCATTGACAAATTCCTTACACTTGAGAATCGCACCATTTTACCAGTTTGGTGCCACCTCTGTTTCACTTTCCTGGAGATGGCGAGTTGGGAGAAAAATACAAATTCTCCATGTGCAAATTGAATTGGTCTTGTGAGTGCTGTCAATAGGAAAGTTAATTTATTATGCCTTTTTGCTGTGTATAAGCTTAATCTATCACCACCTTCAAGCTGAATCATGCTGCAAGGAAGTGGTGTCAATTTACATGCCAAAACTATAGGATTTATGGAGGTTGGCTGCTCTATAAATAGTCGCACCAACTCACTTGCAACACATTATCTTATATTCATTCTCATTATTCATTCTTACCATTTTGAAGTGATCATTATTTGCAACCATCATTCACATTTCTGTGTGACCATTATTTCCATTGAGAGAGGTGTATCATACCAAGAGAATACATCTTTATTTGCTTATCATAACTAAGTTTACCAGTCATTATCATCTGATTTATGAGTGAGAGAAGAGTGAGTTTTGTGAGGAATAATTTTTTTATATTTGAGGGAAGCCTACTGTCAACAAGAGAGGAGAGGGAGTTGTGTTGGGAAGCTAAATTAAGCTAAATTGGGCTATAGGAGAAGGCTGCATTGTCATCATTATTTGGGAAAAGTGATAATAGGCACAAGGTTTCCTTCTTATCATTTACAAGGGTTTATTGTATTTTTCTATGTTGCATGAAATGTCTTTATTGTTTGTGCAATAGAAGTAATTATGATTGTATTTTGAAAAAAAAGAATTGAAGTCTTTTAGCTGCTTTTATACTGTTAATATAAGATCTCCATAATAGGAGAATGATGCTTATATTAGCTATTATTTACTAGGCTTGATTGAATGCAAGAGTCACTTGAGGTACACCCAACTAAGTTATTAGTTTAACTCGGAAAGCTTGTGTTACTCCTAGGATAGTAATCCAGTAAGGGAGGGAGCTTGTGTACTTACTTGCTAAGTAGATTCATTACAAGTAGATTAGTGTGTTGTAGGTTAGTCTGGGATGACATATTATCCATCGAAGGACATTACCTATGCATAGTGTAAGATAGTCTTAAGTCAAATCGGTCTTGAGTAGTGTATGTGATAGATGACTTCATTCAAAGTACTAAATGAGAACACTTTGGCCAAAGTAGTGCAATGTATGAGACTCCACTTAGTTGTGTGATACTTGAGACTACACTGTCGGTTCACCGTGATCCCGTATTACATGCTAGTTCGAGATTGTGAGATTACAAGTTCTAGTTATGTAGGACACAACACTATGCTCAGTTGGTTGTTGTTATCAGTTACTCTACCAATCTCTTTGTCAAAGGGAAGGGCCATCTATCGAATGATAGATGTGTGGGGGACCGCATTAAGAGTCTGTGGTTGGCGGAAAAACACCTAAGTGTTGCTTCTCCTCCATAGTAGGCGACAAAAGAACCAAGATTTGAAAGGAAGGATCCTGGACCATCTTACTACTATTTGTTCAAAAAGTTCCAAGAGCTATGTATGCATTTGCATGCTTTCTTACATTGAAGTATATTTGAAATGAAAAGGAATTCATGATGTAGAATGTTTTGAATCTTGTTGGATATTATCAATAAAAGATTTTTTTTTATGGCAATGGCTTTATTACTTGTTATATTTACTCGTTTGGTGTAAAATAAGAAATTTTTACTTTATGAAAGGGTCAGTACGTTACATAACTTATCTAATATGCCAGATCAATGGAAAAGGATGATTCAACATTGTGTTGCCAGTAAAGAATGGCCACCTATCAACAAGAATCAAGACAAGAAACAACCAACAAAAACTCAACCAAAATTGAAATCAAAATTGCAAAGAAAATTGATACGATGCCCCTGCATCAGGCTCCCCGGGGGAGTTGTTTGTGAGCATAGCTCACAAAAGGAGATGGGTAGTAGGACTACCCTTCTTCCTTTTCTTCCTAGATATGACCAACATAGACCCTCCATTACACTGTGAGATGATAGTCGTAACTGAATAGTCATTCGTGGATCTAGGTCCACCATCCATCAAACTTTTCATCCTGTTTCCACACTCCATCTTATCACCTTCAACATATTTCACCCATTCTCTAGATAGTCTCTCATTGCTACCTCTTTCCCATTCTTTTTGCAGTTCCCTCCAACAAGAATCAGTGCCAACCTTAGTATAAATGGTGTTTAAAATATTTCTTGTCTCCTCTACTGCACCAAACTTTTCATCCTATTTCCACACCCCACCTTATCATCTTCAACATATTTCACCCATTCTCTAGATAGTCTCTCATTGCTACCTCTTTCCCATTCTTTTTGTAGTTCCCTCCAATAAGAATCAGTGCCAAACTTAGTATAAATGGTGTTTAAAGTGTTTCTTGTCTCCTCTATTACACTATGTTCGTTTTTCACATACCTCTTCATTGTAATCATGGCATATCCATAAAAATCGTTCTCAATTGTATCCAAGGGGTTTAAAAACTGAGAACTTACCTCACCATTAGCGGATGTACCATTTGTCTCACCTCCTGTCAATGCAAGCCATTCTTGCTCAACGACCTCAATTTGAAGAGTCAGGTCATCTTCCACATTCTCTTTTGCTATCACTACACTTTATCCCTGTAGATTCGTGCCCACACATTCATCGTGGCATTGTTGTTTCGAATTCTCTTATATCTCTGCACCCGTCATAATACTAATAGTTGTCCCAACTTCACAATCATTTGTGTCAACACATGTTGTTGGTTGTCCTACCTGTAAATCAACATTGTTTCCACCCATGCAACATTGAGGAAAATGAAGGTTCACCTCCTTGGCTACTGCTGCAACTTCCTTTGACTCCCATCCATTCATAAACTCCTTTCTTCTTATCAACATCACCTTACTACTTCTACTATGGTTGTCCTCTTTTGATTATTGTAAAGGCAACAAGGTATGTTTGAGACTATCCTTCTCAAAAGTGTAGGTGGTATTTCACCCATCATGTATGCCATTTCGGTCAAACTGCCAAGGTCTACTAAGTAGCACGTGACACACATCCATAGGCATGATATCACACACAACACTATCCTTATAACTTCCTATTTGAAATTCAACCAAAGCTTGCTCATCCACCAACAACTGATGACCTTTTTGCAACCAAGAAACCTTATATGGTGTAGGATGTATAGTTCTCTTAAGTCCTAACTTTTCCACCATTTCCACGACAACAATATTATCAGTACTACTACTGTCTATGATTAGTTTGCAACACTTAACCTTTAGCTTTGCACTTCATTTTGAATAAAGATTGCCTTTGTACAGGTTCCTGACTCTCCTTCGGTAGTTTCAACAACACTCTTTTGAACAACAAAGATTCTCTTGACTCAGGTTCCTCCTTCCTCGAAGAAATGATCTCGCGCTCTCTTGATTTGCTTGTACCATATGATTCCTTCTTTCAGGCCTTGTGTAAACTCCTTGGGAAGATTCTGGACACTCCCAACTCTTATGACCGGCATATTGATTGCACTTAAAACATTTACCCACAAAACCTTTTCCACTTTCTTGATACCCAACACTCCCAACTGACATTTCTCCTCTATCTTGATACCTCCTTTTTTCGACTTAACTTGCCCTCTTGAACTACTTGCCTCTCCATCTTGATGGTGTTGCTGTCCTCTTTCTCCATAGCCTCGTCCTCTACCTCGGCCTTGCTGATTCTGCTTCCTTGTCAACTTCTCCTCTACCTTAATGTAAAACTGGTAGGCTTCCTCCAAAGTTCTTAGTGACACTAAAGTCAATTCATCCTATAAACTATATTTCAATCCATTTAGATATCTTGCCACTTTTTCCAAATCCTCTTCATTGTGGCCTAATTGAATCACCAACTTATAAAACTCTTCTATGTATTCTTTTACTGACATATCCTTTTGCTTCAGATTCTGCAATCTTCTGAAAAGACTAGTTTGATAGTCTGGCGAAAGGAACTTTGTCTTCAATTTAGCAACCATCCTGTCCCATGAGGTTATCTTTTCCTTGTTTTGCTTTCGTCTCTTAGACTGTACATAGTCCCACCACATCACAGTGTGGACTTTAAGCCTTGTACAAGAAAACTTCACTTTTCTTTCTTCTGAAAGTCCTTTGTACTCGAAGTACTTATCCAAATCATTGATCCAGTCAATGAGCTCTTCCCCATTCAAGCTTCCAGAATACGTGGGGACCTCTATTTTTGGTTTAGCTCCTACATTCATCACTGCTTTTATCAACCTTTCTTCCATGCCTTTTGGTTCTTCTTGATCTTCATCCTCAATTGGTGGTTGTTCTTCTTCCGCAACTTCGCTCACATCATTTGCAATGATTCCCCTTAATTGTGCCTGTTCCATGGCATCCAACCTTGCCAACAAGTTTTGCAACATCTCCAAAATTCTTTCCTCATGGCCTCTTCGACCACCACCTTGAGCACCTTCTCGTACATCGCCTCTTGGCATACTTCTTGGTGGCATTTTTCCCAACTTAACCCTGCCCAGTCGCTTATGGATCTGATACCAAAATGATGTCACTTTGATTGTAACGACAAATCAACATCGAACCAACAATAACACACCACTTACCAGAGGAGAATAACACTCAGAAAAATTGAGTCATTTCAATCGATTCACCTTCAGAAATTGCAAACAAAGATGAACATGAAACACATGCTATAGGATGCCATTCCATTCAAGAAACATTGAAAATGGCGACAACAATGAATATCACTTCATTCCTTATTCTAAGAAAGCAAAAACAAGCATTATTATATTAATCTATTGTTTGCAGACAAACACATTAAGGACCTTCCCATTTTATTTCTCATTCAAACAATAGATTTAGATCTTCAAGCACCATGGAAAGGAAAACAAGTTTCTAATTGTCTGAATAAAAAAAACAAAAACTAAGTGCTAAGATGGCTTATCCTTAGCCCATCGCTTGATTCCCATTCCTCAAACAAGCGCCCTCCTTGCCAGTTAATCCTTTGACCCGCCCCTTCACACTTTTCTTGTCTATTTACAAGAACATATCGACCTTCTTTCCCCAACTTGGATCACTCTATCCCCAAGCAGAGTCTTTAAACAAAAAAGATATGGTTCGCTCAGCCAATCCGCCACCCATGTTTCTCCTCCTTCTGGCTACACTCACATTATTTTCTCATAAACCATCGACCTGACAGAAAAAACCCTCTCTTGGTTTAAGTTTCTTGCAAATTAACCGTCCCAATTAATGGGAAGAAGAAGTCTGCCAAGGTGGTGTTCTATTTTTGTTTGTTTTTCCTTTCTTTGATGTGCACAGATCGGTCCTCTTCCACAAACTGTCAATGTCTACTTTTTGGCACAAAGACTCTCTCCAACTTAAGTGAATCAGTACCTTTCCTTCTCCCAAATAGTTGTAGCTTCTCCAATATGCCAGATAAACGAAAAAGGATGATACAACATCGTGTTGTCAATAAAGAATGGCCACCTGTCACCAAGAATCAAGACAAGAAACAACCAACACAAACTCAACCAAAATTGAAATCAAAATTGCAAACAAAATTGATACGATGCCCCTGCATCACCAGGCGAACGCGCAATCAATATCACAAAAAACAATTGTTACCTGAAACTCATGAGGGCTGTTCATAATTCCTTTTATAGAGACATTAAAGGATGTATTTGGCTCACATTGGTGAAGGTTCCATAGCCAAATTCTCAATGGTTTGAGAGAACTTAAAATTCTCTGTTCAATGCTGGTGATTTACAAGATAATTAATTTTTAGAATTCTATAACACTTGAGACAAAATGGTTTGGAGGAGGTCAGATGCTCATCCTTATCCATTTTTTTGAAGTTTCAAGCTTCTGGAAAAAAATTATGTAGGTTTTCAACCTTGGCACCTGTCCCCGTGGCACAATTGACGTTTTCCAGCTCCGTAAGGTATAATTTTGATTGAAATTTATTAGTCTGATGCCTTTCCAGTTAGCATCAAAGAGAGGGACATAAGGGAGGCCGTTAGATATTGAGGACAACTTCTTAATAATAATAATAATAGATTTTAAATGTTTAGCGCTGAAATGGAAGGGTAGGGATTGACCATAAGGTAGAGAGGGAAGTTTTAAAACTAAAATAAAAAGCAATTAAGGAAAAAGAGGAGGTTGTGCAACTAAGGATCCCACACAACTGGGAGGAGAAGAGAAAAAAATAAAAATGCAGTATAAGGAAGAGGAAAAGGCAGCGCCAACATGGAAGGAAGGCAGAGTATAGAGAATATTAAAAAAAATGCAGATAAGGAAATCATGGACATGCCATGCAAGGAGAGGAGAAGAGGTGAAAGTAACATAGGAGGGAGTGGGAAATGTAGTTTGAAGTAAAAAGGTACAAATAACAGAGAAAAGGTAGAGTTTTGAAGAAACTACAAATAAATATCATCAAATTCAAATGTGCAAATTCATACAAGCAGTGGGTAATAGTAGAGAGGAAAAAATTCTAATGAAAATGAATTGTAGAGCAGAGAGGTAAAAAGGAAGCCGTGCCATTTTGTAGGAATGTTGATTAAGTAGGAAAGAGGGGAAAAATTATGTGGGGTATGAATAGGAAAATAATTTTATGTTAAAAATGAATGGAAAAAGATTAATCCAGACCGTGTAACGTTTGGAAGAGGCTCTAAAAATACAAATTATGTTGTGTGCTAAGAGAGAGGTAAGAGAAGAAAAGTTGCAGGTAGGAGAGTAGAATTTGCAAGACAAATTAAAGTTGCAAATTATACATACCTGTAACTTGTGAAACAAAGAATTTAATAGAAATAGATTGAATTGCCTTATCATTTTAAAATAATTTGAATCTAGATGGAAATTGTATGCCTCAAAAAATTTGTGAATTGAACTGTAAATTGTTTGCAAATGTGATTTGTCAAAGAAATTGAATAAAGTGATGAAGGTTTGGTTGCAATATTTGCTTGGATGAAATTTAATTTTGGGCAAAATATTGTGAGTTAAATTATGTTTTTGTTGCAATCTTCTTGTTGCAAGTTGTGTGTTTGTTGTGTGAGAGAGTACTTGTCTTTTGTCAAATGGTATCAAAGCTAGAGGTTTTGAGTGTATAGGTAGAGCGTCAAACGTGAGGTAGCCTATGCTAAGACCTGGAGGTAGAGGAAGTGTGATTATGAAGAGCTCGAAAGAATCATTGTAGGTGTGCAAAGTATTGAGTGACTGAGAGCTAGAAACTGTGAAGAAAATATTTTTGTAGAATGTGTGATGTGGTAGTGACAGATTGCAACAATGAACAAAATGGGTATACTTGTGAGGAAGAAACCCATGATATGGGAAGGCCGAAGCAAGTATCAAAAGAAGAAGATCTCCTTCATGATTGTAGATATAAATGCAAGAATGGAAAAATTGGAAACATGATAGTGTGGAAAGGATATCAAGAGTGAAGAGGTTGTAGGGAAGGCATACCATGAGGAAGGTGTTAAGGAAAAGGATGAGGAAGATGAAGAATTGTGTGAAGTAGTGATTGAAGAAGTGAAAGATGTAAGCAGTAAGAGAAGAATGTAGAAGAGGTTGTTGAAAATAAGAAGAATGAAGATGCAGCTGTGGAAATTAAATTTGCAGCAATGGAGTGAGGATTTTGCAGTGAATGGTGAAGACAAAGATGATTTGTTGTTGAAGATGTTGGCAATAGAAGAAGAATGGATGGAAAAGATGAATGTTGCAGTGAAGGATGAAGAAAAAAATGTTGGGATAGCGAAAGAGAAAGAGGTAAATGTAGATTTTAATTTGTTTGCAAAAATGAAATCAAAAGATGCAATTGTAGAGCTGTGTGTAGATGTTGCATGTTTGTGTATAGAAATTGTAGAGGATGTTGTAAGAAGATCTTGGTGAAGGTGGTCGGTTAGTGGTGGGATAGATCCCATGAATAAGGAGCAAAGAGGAAAGAGTCTTTGCAAGAGGAGGATGACACATGGTGGATGTAAGTCCATGACAGAGAAGAATGGAGTGCAAATTTGTTGGAGGAAGATGGCGAATGTTCTAACTAGATGTTGGAAGAGGAAGAAGAAATAACTTTGTGTACTTATCCCAATGATGGAGTTCATTGCAAGTTGGTTGCAACCTAGAAGAGTAGTTTGACTACTCAACTCCATCTTTGTGAGCCTATTCTCACAAACTTCCTACCCGTCGTGTCTGATGCAGAAGCACCCATACAAACACATGATCAACATCATACAAAAATAATTGTTACCCAAAATTCGTGAGGGTTGTTCATAATTCCTGTTATAGAGACATTAAAGGATGTATTTGGCTGACTTTGGTGAAATTTTCGTAGCCAAATTCTCAATGGTTTGAGATAATTTAAAATTCTCTATTCACTACTAGTGATTTACAAGAAAATTGATATCTGAAGTTTTGTAGCACTTGAGACCAAACACTTTGGAGGAGGTCTTAGGAATGTTTAGGCACTCATCCTTGTCCATTTTTGTGAAGTTTCGAGCTTTTGAAAAAAAGTTATAACCGAAGTTGGTTTTCAGCCTTGGCACCCATCCCAGTGGCACAATTGAAATATTCCCGCTCGTAAGGTATAATTTTGATTGAAATATATTAGTTTGATGCCTTTCCAGTCAACATCAAAGAGAGGGACATAAGGGAGGCCGTTGGATATTGAGGACAACTTTAATAATAATAATAATAATAAAATTTTAAATGTTTAGCGCTGAAATGGAAGGGGAGGAGTCGACCATAAGGTAGAGGGGGAAGTTTTAATATCAAAATAAAAAGAAATTAAGAAAAAAGAGGAGGCTGTGTAGCTAAGGATTCCATAGAGGTGGGAGGAGAAGAGAAAAAGATAAAAATGTAGAATAAGGAAGAGGAAAAGGCAGCCCCAGCATGGAAGAAAAGTCGAGTATAGAGAATATTAAAAAAAATGCAAATTAGGAAATCGGCCATGCAAGGAGAGGAGAAGAGGTGAAAGTAACAGAGGATGGCGTGGAAATGCAATTGAAAGTAAAAAAAGTGTAGATAATAGAGTAAAGGTAGAGTTTCAAAGAAACTACAAATAAATATTATCAAATAAGCTGTGTAAATTCATACACATCGTGGGTAATAGTGGTGAGTAAAAAATGTTAATGAAAATGAATTGTAGAGGAGAGAAGTAAAAGGAAATCGTGCCATTTTGTAGGAATGCCGAGTAAGGATGAAAGAGGGGAAAAATCGTGTGGAATGAACATGGAAATAATTTTATATTAAAAATGAATGGAAAAGATTAATCTAGACTATGCCACATCTGAAAGAGGATCTAAAAATATAGATTATGTTGTGAGCTAAGAGAGAGGTAAGGAATGAGAAGAAAAGTTGCAGGTAGGAAAGTAGAATTTGCAAGACAAATTAAAGTTGTAGATTATACATACTTGTGAAACAAAGAATTTAATAGAAATCGATTGAATTACCTTGTGATTTTAAAATCATTTGAATCTAGATGGAAATGGTATGCCTAGGAAAATTGGTGAATTGAATTGTAAATTGTTTACAAATGTGATTTGTCAAAGGAATTGAATGAAGTGATAAAGGTTTGGTTGCAATCTTTTTTTGGATGATATTTAATTTTGGACAAAATATTGCGAGTTAAATTGTGTTTTTGTTGCAATCTTGTTGTTGTGAGTTGTGTGTTTGCTATGAGAGAGAGTACTTGTCTTTTGTCAATTTCTAAGGTATATAGATTTGTGAAATGACATGAGAAACATAGACATGATGTTGAGCACTAGAGATACAAGGAATGGTTGTTGGAGGAAGAAGACCATAAACAAACATTCATGAATTTTGTCTTTTAGCTATAGCGACAACTATTGTCCACCATTTAGAACATATGACTTTGTGTTATGTTGATGTGAGAAATTTGTTAGACTAGTGGCAAGGAAAGAAAACCAAATCAATAGTTGCAAAATGCATTTGAGTATAGAGATAAAGGTCATAGAGATGAATTATCATGTAAAGTAAGCTCATTTTCTAGAGTCTTGTGACAAGGGATATTGAAGAGAAATCTTCTAGAATGTGGTGTTGAACAAGTTTGATAGAAGAGACAAAAACATGTTTGACTCCCTCACTAATATAGTATTGATGAAGATATTTTGGTTTGTATTTGGGAAGTACAAGCTTCTAGTTGTGATGATGAGATTCACAAACTTGTTCAAATAGGAGTTGGAAGCACATCAAACAATATCAAGGAGAGCATTCCAACACAAAGAAAACCCAATATTCTACAATAGGAGGTGGCCTTAGTCTAGGAAAATGTGCCACAAGATTATTGAAACTCCAATGTATATTTCTCACGTCAAAACCATTCCTAATGGATTTCCATTAAACACAAAAATTACCTATATTACAAAGGATGGGAATGAAAATATTGGTATCCTATGAGGAGTCCCCAACATATATAGTACTTTGTCACAACATCTTGATTATCACATTAGCAACCTTCCTTGTGTTCCTAGGTCTTGACCATATTCCTAGGCATGTCTAGGTTTATTTATTCATTGTATGACCCCCCTAGGAATTTTTCTAGCATTGGTAAACTTTCTTTGATTGTTCAAGCCCCTTTTAGATCACGAAAACCAATGCAGTGTCATTATGTGCCTTTCTAAGAACAATGGATATTTTGGAGTTAAAAATGATATTGCTTTTCACTCAAAATGTCATATTTTTATACAAAGTATTATATATATATATTTCTCAACTAAATCTATGATAAAATTGAAAAAGCAAATGCCCCTATTAATAATCAAGGATTACAAGATAATGTTTTATATTTATGTGGATGTGTATATCAATAACTTATAACTTCTTATTAAAGATGGATGAAACATAAAAAAAATCTCCCCCCTAGATGAGTTGTGATGTAGGACTTGAAATGTTGAGTTGTAAATATTTCCAAAATGGTCACAAAGGTCTGATTATTTTTGTTTATCAAAAATATAATATGTATTCGATTGATGAAAACCATATAGGATCAAAAATTTATGAAATAATTGATAACTTGTAAAATTAAAGATTTTGAGATATATATCCTTACATTGTAAGTGTTAACTAACAATTTAAATATTATTTACTTGAATGTAAAGAAATGATATTACAATTATAAATTATTTAAAAATATTTTTATATATGTAAATATTTAAAAATATTTATATGTAAATAAAACTATAAAATAACTATATCTTATAAATATTATTTTCTCACTTTTATTAAGGTGATTACAATTATAAAACATTAACTCTCCTATCACATACATCACATCAAATTATTATGATTTACAATTAACTTTCATGTTCCAATATGAATCAATTTTGTACATATGCTCCATATTTGAGAGCTAAATTTACTAGAAATACGACCATTATATAATAGTTTCTTTTATTACAACTTTACTATTAACATTTAGTAAGATTACAATATTAAAGTATATCAATGAATTGTAATATTTTTAAAGAAATATATGTATGTAAAATTTGTTATTTTAAATTAATGAATAAAAACATAATAATGATGAAAATATTTGCAATAAATTTTAATTGAATTGAGAAAAGATATTTTGATAATAAGTTTTTTAAAATAAAATATTTAATATTTTTAATATATTAAATTGTTAATATAAAATTAGTTTATTTTTTTAATATTTTGGTAGCTTTTATTTATTGATATCAAAGTTATGCTTAGTTTTAAAAATGTTGAAAATAAAATCTTATTATGTATTTAAGAAAGAAAATAAATGTAGTTTTTAATTATATTACATTTTAATAAGAAATCCAATTTTATGTCTATTTACTTACACAGTCACTAATGTACGATTAGATGTGTATTTTTTCTTTGTTATAACCATGTGTTTTTATACAATTTTTTCTTTTAAAAGGGATGAGTAGTCTTTCTTTAATTATATATTTAAATTGAGTTAAACTAAGATTTAGTTAATGATTAGATGAATTTTTTGAAAAGAAACATAATATACATTAAGATGAACAAAACATTTTAATAACATCTATGTATTTAAGTAGCTATATGACAAGAGTCACAACAAAATGAACACCATGTCTATATGATTACATAATTGTTGGCATTTCAATTTGCACCTTTGGAATGTGGATTAGAAACGAACAACTATGCACAGATAAACCGCTCTTCGAATTAGGAGGGGAAGCTCCCTCTTTGCTGATGTTGCTTAAAGGAAAGTAAACTAAAATAATTTACCAATATTTTGTTCAGCTAAGAGCACAAGGTTATAAAACTCAAGTGTTGTAGTTGAGATTTTCTCTTTTAGAAGTTCAACTACGACTAAGCCTACTCTAATGACATTTCTAACTTCTCAAGTAAACACAGAGCAAGAGAGTTAGAAATGGACAAGGAAGGATTCTTTGACATAAATACTTAAATTAGAAATGGACAAGGAAGGATTCTTTGACATAAATACTTAAATAAACTTTCTCCCAACACACATCTACTTACTTTCAATGCAAGCTGAAATAGAGATCATATAAGCATAACACATAAAACAAAAATTTGAGACATTATATCAGGGAAATGTAGGCACAAGACTTTATTTTCTCAAATCTCAAGAAGAAAGATTACACTTCTGGGACAACAAGATTGTAGCAAAATAGGCTTACAGTTTAGCGATCAACCAGAATACATTGACACAAGACACAAGAACTGAACAATAACTTGCAGCTAAAGAGGCATACAAGCTTGCTCTTACACTAAGTGAACAATACTGAATAACAATTAGAAGGCACTAGTAGGCTCAACGTTTTGTTATCACAAAGCACGGTTAAAGAAAAATGGGCAAGGCTACCCTTATTTATACACAAGAAAAGGAGTAGGGAACCCTAAAATCTCCTTGCTTTTACAACAAGACTTTCCAACATGCAAGCTTTATTTCTAAAACTAAAACAAGATAAGCATCTAACAATCTATGAAAGCATAAAACAAGGAAAGTTCCAACTATTATAACTTATTTTCTTTCCTCTTTCAAAGAATGGATAAGATTGAAATAGGAATAGAAAGAAAGCATGAGATAAGAATGGAAAGAAAGCCTAGAGAAAGCTTCAAGTTTACTCTTGCTTTAAATCTCAACCACATCTGCTAAAAAGTTGGAAACTGCCTCTTTATCAGGTGCATTGATACTATCTATAGCAAAATTCTGCTTTTCCAAGATCTCTTCGCCTTCAAGAATCAAACTTAGAAAATCTTTGACCTCTTCAGCTGCTTTATGAGTTCTATTCTTCAAAAACATCGCTACCCCAAAAGATGACTCATTAATTGATAACTTGGAAACTTTGCAACTTTATGCTTCTAACCCTTCTCTTGATTTTCCAATGGAATAGTATTGTACAATTCTTTTTTGATACTTGTCCGTTTTCTCATATCACGCCTTTTCACACTCTTCAGCTGAGATAATGAAGTTTTCTGTCCATGGCAGTGTTTGAAAAACACTTCTCAACATCATTCGACCTAAGGCTGCAAGATATAATGTTGGATTGGTTCTGAATCCCATGGGAGAGTATTGCATGCTGAAAAAATTGAATTTTGGCAGAACGAACAGTTTTTGTCATAGAATTTAAACATTAATTTTTCCTTCGCTGAAACAGGTGATTTCAAGAAAAAATCTGAGATATCAGTTTTATTAAAAATTTAAGTTCCAAAGAAGACCCTAGATGTCATTTTGGAAAATTTTGATGTTGGGTTGAAAAAACAAGTATTTGGAAATAAAGACGACATTTGGTGCAGCCCTCAAAGCATTGATTAGCCTTTATGTATCTCTAGATTCTTGGAATGTGTTCAACAACACTAAAGATTAGGATGAGATTAATATTTGATGAAATAATCACTTGATTATTGACATTTGTAATTAATTCTGACGCAAGGCATGTGAGGCGTCCATAGTGAGTTCCTATAATAGGAACTTTTTATGGGGCACCATGGGTGCTAGCATGACGTTAACCTGGTTAACATACAGGTCATCGCCAAGTTCCTAGGAGTTAGGGACGATGTTTGCATGCTTGAAGTTCCCGATTAGGTTGTTCAAATCAATTAGGAGTTCAGTTTAGTTTAGTTGAATCGGTTTGGTTGGGGCCAGTTATGGTTCAGTTGTCTTAGTTAGTTTCCAGTTGTATGTTAGTTAACCCGGTTAGCTTGGAATGCATGGCTAACATTGAGTTGTATGATAGATAGCATGGACTACACTCTAGTTAACGGGGGATGACCATTCTTGCATGAATAGTGTTGAGTAAATGTTCCAGTTAACTAGAAATCACTTGGAACCAACTTGGGCACCCAAGATGCTTTCTTGGATTTACCTCTCTTGCATTATAAGATATTTCTGAAGGCTTAGTTAAGTAGGATTACTTGAGCATGGCTTTTGGGAAGACTTTTGGAACCTCGCAGGCAGAGGACAGTTTGGAGATGCCCAAATGCATGAAGCATGTTGTAAGCTTTAGTCTTCAAAGAATAACTCAACTTGAAGCAATATGGTGTACCTTTTCTAAGGCTTGAGCTTTTGCATTGTAATTATCACCTTTTGGAGATTACAAGGTTGCATATTGACTCTATATCTCATTCAAGTTGAAGAGAGTTTTCATAATTGTTATTTTCAAGTGTGAAGAAGATTGGTAAAGACAAAAGAAGCATTATCAAGCAAGAATTTGAGCTATTGTATTTCAAAGATTGAATAATAGAATAATTCTTGGTGGAGTTTTTTCTCGAAAGGGTTTCTCCATGTTATATCTTGTGTAATCTTTCTAATATCCTGTCTAGTTCTTCTATCAAATTTTGTCTACATTCTACAATAGTAAAATGGATTAATAAAGATAATCACCCACAAAGAATATATGTAACAAAGAAAAAGCTTACTTAGATCAACAATATTAAAGTTTTATAGAGTATTAAGCTAAGAAAACACCTCATTTTTCAACATTTGGTATCAAAGCTGAGGTTGGGTAGAGTATTGGGACGTCTTTCTCTTAAATTTTGAAGGATTTATTGGCTTAGTGGGAGGTTTTATTATTTTAGTAATTTGCTGATTTTGAAATTAAGTTTTTGTTACAATGAATTCAAGGTTAGATATTGAAAGGTTCAATGGTTCTAACTATGAAATGTGGAAATTAAAAATGGAAGATCTTCTTGAAGAAAGAGATCAATGGTTAGCAGTTAATAATGAGACAAAGACACCTACAACTATGTCAGATGAAGATTGGGCTAAGTTAGATAAAAAGGCAAGAGGAACAATTATACCATGTCTTGCTAATGCTGTTCTTTTAAATGTTTCAGTTGAAACCATTGCATACAAATTATGGAAAAGAATAGGAGATATTTATCAAACAAAGAGTCTAACAAATAAGTTGTATCTAAAAAGGCAGTTATATTCATTGAAAATGAAAGATGGTGATTCAGTAGCACAACATTTAAATGCTTTCAATTTAATTCTCAGTCAGTTAGCATCTGTAGATGTAAAGCTTGAGGATGAGGATAAATGCATTTTATTGCTTTGCTCTGTACCAGATTCTTGGGAAAATATAATAGTTGCAATTAGTGATAATGGTGCAGATCCAAAGATGGAAAACATCATTCCTACTCTCCTATCAGAGGAGATGAGGAGGAAATCTAAAAATGGCTCCCAATATGCCTTGTTTGTAAGAGGTAGGCCTAAAGAGAAGGAATCTAAAGCAGACAAGAAAGGAAATGGTAAGTCTAAAGGATGGTCAAAAACCCTTAGTAAGAGTAAAGTAAAGTGCTGGAATTGTGGAAAACCTGGACATATTAAAAAGGATTGTAAGAGCAAGAAGAAGAGTACTGATGCTTCTATAGAAAAATCCGATGACAATAATGATGCATTAGTCATTTCTTCTAATACTGTTGTTGATAACTCTTGGCTTCTTGATTCAGGTTGCTCCTATCATATGACTCCTAGAAAGGAGTGGTTCTCTAAGTATACTGCATATGATGGAGGAGATGTCTTCTTTGGAGACATTACAACAAAAGTTGTTGGCAAAGGAGAGGTAAAATTGTGTTTCAATGATGGTAATGTTAAGACCCTTAATGACGTTTTACATATTCTAGGACTTGCAAGGAATCTACTTTCTGTCTCTAAGTTTAATGATTATGGAATGCATGTGACATTTGACAAAGGTGGTTGTAGATTGGTTAAAGGGAATATGGTGGTTGCTAAAGGATCTCGAATTGGGACTTTGTTTAAACTGAATACCTCCGATGTAAATATTTTATCAAATGTAACTGAAGCTGAAAATACATGTATGCTATGGCACCATAGATTGGGCCATATAGGTGAAAAAGGTCTTAGGACCATTCTTAATAAAAATTTGGTTGACGGTATTCCTAATTATAATATTGGAAAAAATGTCTTTTGTGAGCACTATGTGTTTGGAAAGTAATCTAGATCTAAATTTCCCAATGGTACAAATAGAGCTAAAAGATTACTAGAGATTATTCACTTAGATGTAATGGGTCATGTGGATATTGACTCTATTGAAACAAGGCTGCCTGTCATTTTGCTTGGTGATATACTCAAGGGCTACTTGGATTCTGTGCATGCCGCGAAATCTGATGTGTTTAATAAGTTTAAGAATTTTAGGCTTTGGACTGGGCCAGTCTGGGCAAGTGGTGAGATGGGGTGTGTTGATATTGTTCTAAAGGTGGTGATTATTATGCTTATCACGAGGTGAGTGAGATAGAAAACTACTCCATACACACCTCAACAAAATGGAGTAGCGAGAAAGGATGAAGCCCGGACAGCAATGGAAAGAGCTAGGAGTATGTTAAGTAGTGCTAGCTTGAGCAGTCACCATGAAATTTTGGCGGTATGTGGCTGTGCATTTGTCGTGGTCTGGTTCATCTAGAAGATAAAACTCCTTATGAGAGGATGTGGTTAGGTAAGAAACCTAGTTTTGCACATTTAAGGATCTTTGGTTGTGAGGCTTTTGTTCACGTGCCTCAAGAAAAGTGATCTAAATTGGATCCTAAAGCACAAAAATGCATTTTCCTTGGACTGTTGTGAAGGTATAAAGGTTACAAGCTTTGGAATCCACTAACACGAAAAGTTTCTTTATCTAGAGATGTTATTTTCAGGGAATTTAAAGCTTATTCAAGAGAAGAAAAACCAAAGGAGAAGGATACTTCTTGAACAATGCATTTTGAGATAAATATTGAGAAGCAACAAGATGCACATGTTGAAGAACAAGTGGATGAATTGGAAGAAGAGAGTTCAAAGAGTTCTTCTGAAATAGAGGCTCAAGATGAGCATATTGAGGAGCAAGAAGAAACTCCTTTGAGGAGATCCACAAGACAACAGAATCCCGTTGATAGGTATAGCCCACCTAATTTCCATTGTATTTTTGGTTTAATGAGTACTAATGATGAGCCCAGTTCTTACAGGGAAGCTTTTTCCTTAGACGAGAACAAGCTTTGGTCACAAGCTATGCATGAGATTATTGAGGAAATGGAATC
>VDFB02246953.1:0-23617 GCA_007258455.2 Sequoia sempervirens
ACCTATCACCTTGCTTTACGGCCACAAGTCCACAATGCTCAACTATAGAAGGTGAAATAAAAGAATCTGTAGCACCAGAATCAAAAAAAATATTAACATCAACACCCTGTAACTGACCTGAAGATTCAACCACTGTATTCTGATGATCCGCTTGGCAGTTATTTACCGCAGCAAAAACTGTATGAGTACAGCCCACATCACCAACTGTCGGCTCTGAAGCTGCCGGTCGCTGTCCATAACCTGATGTACCTCACATAGGACACTGCCTAGTAATATGTCCCTACTACCCACACGAGAAACATCCAATGCCTCTGCCAAATCCTCTGCCACCCAAAGGTGCATTGGATTGCTGATAACTACCTCGACTCACTATCGACTGAGCACTATGAATTGGCTAGTTCTATTGATTGCGCTTATTGTGCCACCAATTGCGGTTCCTTCCTGATTGAGAATTATTACTTTGTTGGAACTGTGAATTTTTATTCTTTTGTTGATTGCGTTGTTGTTGTTGTTGTCCACCCTTAGCGGGTGCCTGTTGATTCCTAGAGGAACCACCTATCTGAAACTGACCACCACGTTGACCAAAACCTGAAACAGGAGCACTGCCTATTTGTACTCCAGTGTGTCCACCCAAAGCCATAGCGAGGTTCTCTTCCACTATCTGTGCCTTCTCCATAGCAACCTCCATAGTCTTCGGCTCAAAGACTCTGACTCCACCACTAATACGGGCATTTAAGCCCCTGATGAAGTGTTGCACCAACATTGCCTCATCATCCACAATCCCTGCATATTGCTTGAGCTCATAAAACCTGCGCTCAAACTGTTCCACGAACATAGCCATCTGACGAAGATCATGAAATTCATCCCCACGTCGCTGCCTCCAATGCTCGGACAAGAAACGTGCTCTGAATCTCTCCTGGAACATATCCCATGAGACTGCACCAATCTCTAGATGGAGCTTCTGCTCCTCCAATCGCCACCAAGTAGAGGCAAAGCCTCTAAGATGCATTATGGCGCAACGAGCACGAGTATTGCTGCCATAAGGATGCATTGCAAAGCATCGTCCCAAATCAAGCAACCAAGTCTCTGCCTCTAAACCACCACCAGATCCATCAAATGTAGGAGGGTGAGCCCTCAACAAATCTCGCATGTGACCTGCAATAATGGCATCCTGCTGCACTGAATCATCAACTCTCCTCGGAGATCTATCACATTCTCTATTCACTTCCTGTTCCACTTCTTGTCTAGGTCCAAGTCGAGCTAGGACCTCCTCAAGTAAAGGGTGTAACTGTGATCCCTCTACCCCTGACTATTCCAGAATATGTGCCTCATTACCCTGATCCAACTGCGGTCCCAAATGTTCTGCCTGATCACTCTGATGAGGACTCGGAGGGGGAGTAACCTGGCGGTTTGGCCCATGGCCACCACCTCGGCCTCGACCACGACCTCTAACATGATGCCTAGGCATGATCCTACACACAATCCAACAAAAGTCTTGTTATAAGACAAACATAGCAAATGGAAAACACAACAACCAAGTCTAATGTACTAAACAATCTAATGGGCCCATTTAACCATAGCACCTAGTGTTAGAACCTGGCTCTGATACCAATCTATAACGCCTCGACTTAGTTACATTATAACAAAGAGCAAATACAAAGTTAACAGAATATTTTTTTTATTGTTTATACATATGTTATAAAGTATATAAGACGTTGTTACATAAATTTAATAATTAAACTCAATACATTGATCATCAACAAAAGTACAAATTTGATTTTTGTGTAAGATCCAGTTTATAAAACTACATACAATAAAATATCCCAAATGTCCATTTTACATAAAGTGAGATTTCAAAGAATTGCCATACATCAAAGGTGATAGAATCAGTACACTCTTATACAAGAGGTAAGTTTACAAAACATAAAGTGTTCATCTGACATCTGATACAATATCCACGAACAAGCTCTGCATCAACAATCACGAACAAAGTAGTAACTGGAAATTGCTGCAAGCTTAGCATCAACTGCAATAAAGATCAAATAAAGGTGTAGCGCGGTTTCCTCCCGACCACGTGGAACCCAAAGGTCCACTCCCTCCGTGCTAGGAGATACTGACAGGTCCACAAACAAAGCAGATAGAACATCACGTTTATGGGGTTTACAATTCACAATACGACATAACGTTTACAAATCAAAATAGATAAAATCACAGTATCAAGTTACATTAAATTGAAATCTCAACAAGAGGAAACACCATCATGATATAGACTAAGAGAGTGTCATCACATTGTCGAGATAGGTTACCCTGGTGAATCTTCCTAGACTACCGGCCCTCACCAAGAGTTACCCTGGTAGCCTCTACCGATTCCTGGCCCCTATCTAGACTAATGTGGTGTCGATACATCTTTCAAGAGGACAAGATGGTGACTTGCCATTCTAGGCCTTCTCAACCTTTTCTCAACCTAAACAGGCGTTAAGAAGTAGGCGAGGCATACCATTATCTGATTTAGTGTTTAGAACTACCCAATTCCTAAAATATTAGTTAGGTTATCACTTAATTAACACACCTACGTTAGGTTACCCAGACAATCACTATAGGATTTTGGCCCCTAATGCAGCCCACTCTCTCTATAACATGACTCAATATAAAATCAGTCTAGGCGTAGCCACCAAATGTAAAATTTGGATACATAGAGAATTACATTTCAACGAGAATTATACTTCAGTTCACAAAGTTTCATAACTTCAACAAATAAGCATTCAAAGCTATACCCCCAAATAAAATAAACATTACAATACAACAACATAGTTTAGATATTAATAAACTCGTTATAGTGAATTATCACTTTCCTAGACTTAAAGGAAAAGAAACAAAATAACTCAAACTAAAGTTACTGCCTTGTGTACTTTCCGCGTACAAAGACTTACACTTAACTTACACTTAATAGATTTATTACTTTCTAAATTAAAGATTTTCTTTTAGCACTATGTTCAAACACACATATATATATTTCCACTGCTAAAAGTGTTAACATAAGTTACTAATAAATTAACTGCCACTCCATTAACTACCACTCCTATTTAATGAAGGGACGAATTTAAACTGAAGATAGAGAGAGAGTTTTCAATAACTATCATTACGTCCCTTTTCACTAACGGATAACATGCATAATTTATAAGATCATAATACTGTCCCTTAATTCACTGAATCAATATAAAATATAAGTAGCAAGATTAAAGCGTGTGGAAGAAATAATAAAGAAAAAGTATCAGTTTTAGAATATTTAACATAACTTGCGTATTAACAAGGACACCATGCTACCAACGCATGAGATAAATGTAGGAGAGAGTTTAATTACAAATACATGCAATAGTAATGGTCTCATGGGTAAAAGCAATAAATCAGGTCACACTTTATAAAGGAATGGCCACCGATCCACTTTTAAACTTGAATCACTAAAAAGTGGCATATATGTTTTGAATTTTGGAATGATGTAAACTAGTGAAATATGTATTTTTTAGTATATTTTATGTTTGTATTTTTTAAGAAAATATAAAAAATTATTTTAAACTAGTTTTTAATAAATTAAAACTATAATTTAGTTGCTGATAAAATGCTGAAAAATGAAGTTGCATGGGACGCCAAACTTTTTATAGTAAATTTTACTTTTTTTCTTTCAATTTTTTTGTGTGTATTTATAACTTGAAATTTTAGTGTGCATGGATATATTTTTTCCCATTTTGATAAATATATATTTTAAATAAATATTAAAATGTAAGTGAATCAAAACAACTATTTTATCTGGACATCAACTTTCATATTAAATATTTATCTAAAATGGAAACAAAATTATACCATCTTAAAATAGATTCTTTTATCTAGTGCATCATATTTTTTTCATTTTTTTTTAATAAGTTTTAGTATTTTTCCTTAGCATAGTAATCAACCTAATATTTTGTGCTGAAAAACCTACTTTTAGTAAAAATAAAATATAAAATATAAAATATAAAAAATAATTAAACTATTAAAATAAATATATTTTTGAAAAAGACACTTATGGATCTACAAAAGGGTATTTTTCTATTTTAAAAAAAATGTTGTTTACATTAGTAGGAGTTATTGAAACTTCAAGTTTTTCAAATAATTTTTTTTTTTGTAAATTGGACTCAAAGTGGTGCTCCATACATTTTTAGCCAACAATTTTAGTTGAAAAAGTTGTAGAAGCATCTAACTTAGCTAGAATGAATCTTACTAGATCATATGTTTGACCAAAAAATTGATTTTAGAAGTTGTAGTCACTTAAATTTAGTTGTGCCGATAAGTTACCGAAGTGCACACAACTTTGTGCTTTTACCCTTACAGCGTAAAAAAGCTATAATATAAATAATGGATAGAGGAGAATAGGAGGGCGCGGTAATAAATTACACAGGAATATTAGAGAAAGTAAGACGCAAAAAACACAAGGCTGACTATTGCATTTTACTTACATCAAATTACAGGCAGAAACTCGCGCCTTAAAAGAGATCTAAGCCATAAAAAGAAAGAATACTCTCTGGTGTATATATATATGTCCTACGTATCATACAGATAGTTCCAACGCCTCTCAAGGAAGATATACCGAACTCATAACTCAAAGGAATAAGAAAGCAGATTATAGCGGACATCTGATGAATAGTATCTAAAGTGATAAAACACATAAATTTTAATGATCAGGTTTATTATTTTAAAGAATAGGGATCCGGCATGATAATTTTACAGATGAATAGGATAGAGTACAAATATAAACAAAACTAAAGTCCGCCATGCAAAACTTAAAAGTAGTAACTATTCTAGCATTAGAATATGTATTTCTATATTGTTTAAGTCTAAATAGCAGGCACTAAACAGGAGACCTCTCGCCCAGGGAGACCAAGATAGAAAGCATTAGAAACCATTCAAATATGTGGTATCATAAAAATTAAAATAAATAATCACCAGATTAAAAGACAACAGATCTGATTAACATCCACACTGGTGAAGAGGTAGCCGTAGTACATAAAATAGATATATATATAACTTCATCAATTTTGACACTTGGTTATGGCGTAAGAAGGACAGAATACAGGGGAAAGAAGAAACTTAAATTTTATTAAAAGATTTACAACCAAATCAAAACTTGTATCATCCGGCTCCAAGAATAATTATTCCTAATACAAATATATGTCTGCTTACAAGTGGTATAAGGAGAGAGTTTTGTATCTTGACAAAATAATAGTTTTCAGAAAATTAAATTTCTCAAGATCAGTGTTCAATAATGGAAATTTAAATCTGTTTCTGGATATATATATATACATAAATTATAATTCCTAGAGCCATAGCATCATTAGTTTTCTGTATTTTCTATTTCATTTGATTGCAGAATCTAACAAATTTTTTTTTGTTTTATTTGCAGGTTTGACACATCATTATTCTTTCCAAGCATTCAAAGATGAAATTTTACAAAAACCTTAAAAAGAAGAAAACCTAGTTATTCTGAAAATCGGCTGAAATGCACTTAAATCCTTTTGCTGATTCCTCTATCAATTTCCCAGACTTTGACAGTGAAATTCCAATCAAGCCAACTTCAAAACACGCTCGTGAACAAAATTTTAAAGAAAAATTCTTCTGAAAACAGTTGCTGTAAAACCAAAACTGCTAAAAATTGTTGCCATCATAAATCTTCCCGTGAATGCACACTTTCCCCAAAATCCAAAAAGATATAAATTCATGCAATTCCACTTTCAATCACAAAACTTAACTGGCAAATCAATTTGCATTGTAAATAACTCATCTAGTTCAACTAATTCTTCAAAAATATCATAACAGACCTTTAACTGACAATCAGAGATTCTTATCTCATCGAAAATATCTTGTTTTAAAAATATCTATTTCACACAATTAAATTTGCACAGTTAAAACAGCAATAATATTATTTTAATTAAAAGCATTGCAAGGAATTAACTTTCACTGATAAATTCAATAACATATTTAATTTAACTTAATAAATTAAATCACAAACGTTGGCATAAACATTAATAAACATTTAATAAAATCAATATTAAATACGGAAACACAAAACAATATATATTTGAACATAACAAGACAAATTGGGCTATACGGGGAAACACAGAGATACTCGTTCAAAAATGAACGATTGTTTAAAAGGACCTATCAATACCTCTGACAACATATTTATAAAGGATTAGGGTACACTCAGACCTGACAAGCAGGTGGAGCTGTTACCTGGTACCTGTGACTGCAAGAAAACATCAAGGTTAAAAAACATGTATATATAATCTCCTGTTAGAAAACACACCGTGAATAAGAATTGCAGCGTAGCAGGGTACTCACGAATGAGTAATGCTACATTGTCTTATCCACCGACACAAACGAGAAAAATCAATCATATCAACATGATAACATGAGCAATAATCATAACCAATAAGCTATATCATGAATGAAACTATCACAGTATCATCGAACCATCATAACCAAATAACTAGGATGTCAATGTATCATCTGAATAATCAAAACAACATAGTATCCAGAATCTACTAAGCATCTAACAAACATAATCAACAAACATAATCAAAATAAACAGTATGTCTAAACTGGAGGGACACTACAATATTATCATTTATAGAATAGAACTACACATATTAAGGATGAAAATAATCACACCTCTAAAAGTCTATATAGAGCAACAACCCATAACATCAAAATCATCAAGTTTACCCAATACATCAATGAGATTGGGAGTGTCCATAAGAGGGTCTCACCCATTAATATCATTTTATTTATTATTATCTTCACCCTCATTTGCACAAATAGGAAAAAAATTAGAAAGAAATTATTGGAAACAAACCAACCAGTAGCACCACTCATTGACCACCTAGAAGTTCTTCCCATAGGCATCTAAAAATATTGAAAAGCATGCATATTTTCTATCTTAATCATTATATATATCCATATTTCTACTTTTTCTCAAGTGTTGCCCAAATTATTTTACATACCTTGCTTCTCAAACAATAAGTCAAACATATTCTACATTTTCAATTTTTTTAGAACCTATAGATTTAGTAGTAAATTGCTTATACACTGTGATTAAAACCTCTCACTAACACAAGGCTTTGAAAGAATCAACAATTTAAGAAAATTTATGTATCTAACAAAGTGATAGTGTTAGCATTATATCATATAATGCCATTTTATAAGTCCAAGATAAAGCTGAAATATAAGTATAATATAAAATCATTTACATATAAATACATACATATTTATATATTTATAACATTATATATATGTATATGTATACATATACGTATATGTATATGTATATGTATATGTATATGTATATGTATATGTATATGTATATGTATATATATGTATGTATGTATGTATGTGCATGTGTATGTGTATATATATGCATATATAAGGTGGAATACATATAAATATATAATCTTGTTCTTTTTTAATTTTACTTGTGTTATATTGACAAAAAAAAGTTTAAAAATTATTTCTTGTATGAAATTGCGTTAATAAAATATAGATATGAAATTGAAATAAAAAAAATGAATCATGAAAAATAATAATTAGTAATAGAAGTTTCAAAGTTAAATAATTTAAAATTAAGAATTTATGTTTAATTTTTTTTTATGAAAAAATGTTTATATATATATTTCAATATAATATTCTACTAATACATTTAATCATATAAAAAATGCATTAAAATAAATTTTAGGTTACAACTTTTTTTTAATGTTCAAAGGTCCAATGAAATATCTGATTTGAGAATCATTTAAAAACAATTTTATTGAAAATATATAATTTTGCTTCTATTTATTTGAAAAATATTTTTTGTAATTAGTTTTATTTTTACTTTTGAAAAGCTATCCATATTTTTTGTTTTATTTTTACCTTAAAAGATATAAAAAATATTATATATAATTTTTAATAATTTTATTCATAATTATTAATATATTTGAAAAGTTAATATCTCTATCAAATATTTTTTTAATATTACTTAAATTACACAAATAAACCTAATTATATTATTAATTTTTTTATAATATGTAATTAAAATTTAAAATATCACTCCTCCTCCTTTATCATTCCATATTTTTCATTCGCTTAAAATGATAAATAAGAAACCAAATTGCTTTAAGTTGCCCATGAAATTATTAATCCACTCTGGTAAGAGTCACCTCTTAATATTCACATACTTAGCAGATTTAATGGTGGACGAGTAATAATAAAATGTTATTATACACACCGCCTAAAAAATTTATAAGGTCAAAATTTATATTTTGTACAATAGCCTAAACATCCTCTAGCCTAAAGGCACTAGCTATCTAGCCTACAAAAGCCATGCCATGGCATACTGCATTCAGCAGGTGCAATCCTGCAGAGTAGTCAGACTCCATACTATATGTCAGGTCAAAATAAATATAATTTTTTCGTGGAAGGTGAATTTTTTTTATTTATTTTTTTTGTATTCATCAAAGCGAAAAAAAATTACAAGAAAAAGCTACCTGGGGTAGCAGAAAAACCTCAACCTAAACAAACCATGTACAACAAAAACTAGGAACAACATAACGTTACAAAGGCTGTCAAAAAATCAGCCATTACAAACAAGAGACATATTACAAGAGATGAATAACATTTTACAATGATTGACTTCATTGTCCAGCTGGAACTTCACTATTTGGTCTTTGATATGCTGTAGCTGTTGTTTGGCCTTCTCATTCTTCTTACATATAACCCGGATCTGCGAAAAAAGAACAGCCACCTGGAGACATATATTAGAGTAAAGCTGAAGAGTACCAACCACCTGATAGTAATTACTAGAAAACATAGCTACACATCTTTTTTTCCATATATTCTTCAAAACAACATAACGCATTGAATCAGTGATAACATCTTTTTGCATACCAAAACCAAAAATAGCTTCTTTCCAAGTCAAATCATGATTAAAAAAGCTGAGAAGTCTCATAAAATATTAAACCAAAGCCTTTTAACATATATACAATCCCAAAAAATGTGTTTCAAGTTTTCCACACTATTACAAAAAGGACAGCTTGCTGGTTGGATCATAATACGCTTCAACCTATCCCCCACAGGTAGCTTGCAGTGCAATATCTTCCAAGCCAACATCTGCGAGTCAAAATTAGCTTTGGAGCACCAAATTTGAGCACTTAAATTAAACCAAATTGTAGAGTTAAATCTGCATTTCCACTTTTGATTCAAATGATTAGCAATATTCCAACTAGGAATCATCTTCAAATATATATTTTTTAAAGGGAAATGGTTGAAATGGCTGAATGATAACCATTTCCAATCTCTAAAAAAATAGTAGTCCCTTGAAGTACATAATTTCATAGTGAGATCCATTGGCACCAAAGACTTAATAAAAATGAAAAACTATTCATAACAAGAATTCAGTCTATACTACTCTTTAATTTTGTTCCAAGGAGCCTAGTCAAGAAGATCAAAGTCCCAAAGGTCTTTAAATTGTCTAACTCCCTTTTTAAACAAATAATAAGGCTGCCTTGGGAAACAAACAGCCAAAGGTAAATCATGATAATAAATTATCTTATTCCACCAAATTGACATTGAAACAAAACTAAATCCAGTCTGCAAGGAAGATCCGTTCCAATCCAGAAATTGGCTAGCTTTTTTCCAAGCTTTCCAAATAGACTGGAGTGGAAAAGAAGCTCTGAATTTTAAAAAAAAGTCATAAACATTTTATCAAGCCAGCGAACATCTTGCCATTTCCTCCTAATAGAAGCTTCCATAATTCATTGATGGACCAATATCTTCCATGGTTCATCTCCACTAGCAGCCCTAATGATCCATTTTGCAGCAAGGCAAAACCCTTGGGTTTGAGGATCAATAAGCCCTAGGCCTCCTTTGTGCTTCGGCTGAATACAATGAGACCATGAAGAAGCAATAAAACCACCAATACCATCCCATCTAGACCACAAAAATCTGCGGATTATTCTATTGAGCTCTTCATAACCTAATTTGGATGGCATCCAACAAGAAGAGTAGTACACATGGGAAGCAATGAGAATCTTATTAGCCACTTGAATCTTGCCCGCCAAAGACAAAAATTTATTGCCAAAATTGAACAACTTATACTTAATTTTGTTTAAAAGCCAAGCCCACATCTCACAAAGAGAAACACCCAAACCAAAGGGAATACCTAAATACCTGGTTATCTCACCATGTTTAATCTACCTCCATTCATTTGGTATCCATTGAGGCCTAGAAAATGGTTGAGTCATTAAAAACTCAGTTTTATTATGAGCTATAAGAAAGCCAGATACGTCACAATACAATTTGACAAATTCCAAAGTGTTGTTCACTTCCTCTTCAGAATTATGTAGGAATAACATACTGTCATCAGCAAAGTGGGAGTTAATAACCACTTGGTTTTGAGGAATAGAAATCCCTTTGATAAGTTTCATTTGATGAGCTTTATGTAGAAAATAACCCAAGGCATCTGCTGTAAGAACATATAAAAAGGGAGAAAGAGGACATCCCTGCCATATGGAACACTGCAAATCAAAGGAATCTGACATATTCTTATGAACAATCAAATGAGCATTAGCATCTTGGAACAACATTTGAACATGATTTTGAATTTTAGGACCAAAACCCAACCATTGAAGCATTTTAAGGATGAAGCTCCAACGAATTCTATCATAAGCTTTATCAAAATCTAGCTTGATTATCAAAGCATTTTGCCCTGATTGTTAAGCCCATTCTATGGTCTCCCAGGCCAGCATAAGGTTATCAAGGATATATCTTCCCTTTAATAACCCCATTTGCTCAGCTCTCACAATCATTTGCACAATGGGTTTGATTCTGATCGCTACAGCCTTCACAATAATTTTGTAGGAAGTGTTTAATAACGTGATTGGACACCAACCAGCAATAATATCCTCATTCTTACCCTTAGGAATAAGTTTAATTATACCCTTATTAATGATGGGACCTAAGGAGCCATTTTTAAAAGCTTCCAAATATAGCATATAAAAATCATCCTTGATAGACTTCCACATAGTTTGATAAAATTCAGCAGGAAGGCCATCAAGACCAGGACTTTTATTTGGTTTCATAGAGAACAAAGCATGTTCAATTTCTTCCAAAGAGAGGACACGATCCAAATATTTACTATAACCAGGGTCAATCATATTTGGTATAAATTCTTGGACAGTATCTTCCAATGCAAGCTGAATATCAATCCAATTGGTATCTTCTCTAAACAACTTTTCATAAAAGTTATGAAATAGATTAATAATTTCTGCCCGATTAGTATGAAGCCCATTTTTATCCTTTATGCCCTCAATATTCTCTTTTTTATGCTTATAATTAAGATAATTGAAGAAATACTTTGATCCCTTGTTCCCTTCCTTGATCCAGTGCATTCTGGCTCTAATTTTAGCACCTTGTCCTTGGTAATGGTCAAGTTTCCGTAGCTAAGTTTCACTAACATCAATATGTTTCTAAAGAGTTTCATTAAGAGGATCAAGATTAAGTTTAAATCTAGCTAGTTCTAATTGCCCTTGGAGAGATTTAGCACTACGTTTATGTTTCCAGGCCATTCTCCTTCCAAATGAACGAAGAAACTCAACACATTGTGATATAGCAGAAATCCATCAGCTCACCCATGACTCTCCTTCAACAGGTTTAGGTATAGAGTTCCAAATCCCAACTAGGGAGGAGACACATTCTTTATTTTTAAGATGAGAGGTGTTAAGCTTGAAAGGAAGTTGAGAAGAAAACTCGGCATCCCCATTTTTCAGAAGTAGAGAATGAACAAATGATTGGAAAATGGTCAGATAAGGTTGTAGAATAATCCACAATCACCCAAAAATTTTGATGTAACTTGTCTAACTGAAAATTGTGAGATAAATAAAAGCGATCCAATCTGCTCAACTTCCTTTCATTACTTGGTCTACAATTAGACCAAGTGAACCAGTTATTGGCATGACAAAAAAATTTGTTATGGATAGGATCAACAACTCCAAATATCTTGTTGGGAGACAAAGTGAGAGTTGATTTTTTTTATTTTGTTTGTCTTCTACTATTTTCACTGCAAATATCTTGTTGGGAGACCATCTCTTAAACCCTAATATTTTACTTTTTAAGTAAATATATATTATACAATACATATTATTTAAATCTATTAATATATTATATTATTATATTATGTAACAAATGAATATATATTATATGTTTAAGAAATCAATCTAAAAAATGAATATATATTATTATTTATATATATATACACACATGTCTAGAGATATCCTTCTCAACGCTTATTTTTTAAATCAATATATTTTAATTTATATATTTTTAATATCTTAAATAAATTATTTTTAAATTTATATATTTGATATTATAATATTATAATAATTAATATATTATAATATGATAGTATAAAATTTATAATATTTTGTTTAAAATAATATATATAATTTAATATTTAAATTTTAAGTTAAAATACATCAATAAATTTTAGGTCTATTTATAATATTATAATAAAAATATTATATCCTTACTATTTAGTTAGGATTATTAAAAATATTTAGTTAGGATTAGGGTTAGGGTTAAGGTTAAGAGATATAGTTAAGGTTATGGTTAGGTCTAGAGATATAGTTAGGGCTAGGGTTAGAGTTAGTATATAGATAGGGTTAGGGTGAGGGCTATTATTAGGATGAGAGACAGGGTTTGCATTAAAATTAGGGTTAGGGTTAGCATTAGGTTTGTGGTTACATTTAGGTTTGCAATCAATTTTAGGGTTAATAGATATAGTTAGGGTTAAGGTTATCAAGATTAGGGTGATAGATATGTTATTGATGTAGTTTAGGGTTAGGATTATGGTTAGGCTGGGTTAAGAGATAGTTAGGTTTGGGGTTTAGTTTAGGATTAGGGATAGAAATATAGTTAAGATTATGATTTGGGCTAAGAGATATAGTTAGGGTTAGAAGTATAGATTACTCACTTACTATAAGATTTCAAGCAAGACATCATAAACAATCTGGCTACTCAACTGGATACACTGTAGGCAAAGAAGAAACAAGAGGAGGTAGAGGAAATGTTGGCAAAATATTTCCCTCCTTGTAGACAAAAGAAGGGATACACATGGAAGATGGTAGCTAATATTAACAGTAAGACAATTCCACTTGAGTTCAAGCCAATCCAAGGTGAAGATGTCCAAGTCTACTACATTTCCCAAAGGAGTCCATGGTCTCCAAGATAAGGTATTCCATCAAACCCACTGTCTTTTGTTGGGCCATATTTCAATTCGTATTCATCTGGTAACTAATGGAAACCCCCATATCCATCCAATTATGGAGGATATCCACTGCAACCTTGGAATAACCCTCCAATACCTAGACCAATCACCAAAACTCTCCACCCCAGTGGTTGCAACCTTAGAGGAATTGACAACAATTACAAGGAAATTGGAAACCACCTCTAGGAAACTAGTAGCAAACATCCCAATGGAGGGGAGGATAGCAATGGCCAAATCAGACAACCAATTACATGCAACCACCTTCTCAACCCCAACACTTGTTATCATGTCTCCTCTTGCTAGTTCAAGTTCCAATACACCTAAACCTACTTAGCTATCAGCTAATCCCACACCTAACCCAAATAAAAAGCCACAACAGTAACCAGTCTACTCTGCTAATCCAAATCAATTCTCTACATATGTTGTGAGTGTAAGTGACATCCACTTGCATTCAGGAACTAATTTTCCAGCTCCTTCCACACCCATTATCACCGAGCTTCCTATGGAAGAAGAGGAGCATTTGAATGACCCCATTCAACCAAGTGCAGCTAAAAATCTAAAACCAGTCCTAGTTAAGCAAAATGAATAAGAACCACCATTTCATTAGAGATTGGAAATTGCTAAACAAAAGGAAGAGAAGGAGGAACCAACCTTTTACATTATAGACCAGTTGAAGCATATATGTTTCAAGATACCCTTATTTTAGGCCATAAAAGATGTTCCTATATATGGCAAGGCAAGTAAGGAATCATGCCTTAAGAAGCCAAGTAGGAAGAAGAAAGACCACACTACAGTTCATGTGGTGGGATAGTCGGATGACATCATGCTTGGGAAAGTGACTATTCCCAAATATAATGACCCAGGGAGTCATGTGGTAGGAGTTGTTATAAATGGGATCCAAATAAAGAATATTTTGATTGATTTGGGAGTAGCAATAAATGTAATGACCAAGGATATCTTGCAACAACTAAATGTTGCAAGCATGAGACCTACTCCTACTATCTTGCAGCTTGCTAATAATTCCATTGTTAAACCTGATGGTATAGTAGAGGACCTTGTGGTAACTCTAGACTCTTGGGAGTACCCAAAAATCTCCATGATTCTTTCTCCTAAAGCTACACTAGGTGGGAACCCCATTATCCTAGGAAGGCCATGGTTAGCAACAATAGACATCTATAATAGATTTTGGATAGGAGACATGACTATTTTTTATGGAAAGAGCACCAAAAAGCTTGTTCTCTACCCTCTTGCTCAACCATCCCATGATATGGATAACCCCATATGGCCACATGTTGGTGAAGAAGTTGAGGAAATCAATTATATGGCACATCTAATGATGTTAGGTAGAAGTTCTTCCATGTAGCTTTAGGATGAAGATGAAGTATTGTCTAACATAATTCATAACCATTGTGAGGTGCAGGAAGACTCGTCCTCTCATGCAACTAATCCAGTAAAGACACTTCTACCTGCTCTTCTTGTAGCCAAACTTCCTACAGCAACAAGTATGTCTCATACATTGCTGCCACATGAAATCAAGATACCAAGCATTGGTGAAGCAAATATGATAGAGTTAACTACACAAGTGAAAGTGTCAAAAGGAAAATATCTAAATATTAATAGCAAATTGAGTGAAGAACAAAAGTTGTCATTGACAAACTTACTAAGGACCCACCGACATTGATTTTTGTGGGACTATCATGATATGAAAGGACTGGACCCTAAGCTTTGCACTCATAGGATATACATAAGAGATGCTTGAACACCAGTGAGACAGCACAAAGAAAAATTATCCCTACATTGAGACAAATTGTAAAAGGGGAACAAAAATAATTGCTAGATGCAAGATTTATCTACCCCATCTCAGATAGCTAGTGGGTGTCTCCACTGGTGATTGTGCCCAAAAAGGAAGGAAAGTGGTGATTTTTTGTTGATTATAGGGAACTCAATGCTACCACCAAAAAGGACCATTTTCCCCTACCTTTCATAGATCAAGTTTTGGATTCACTTGTAGGAAAGCAATACTTTTCTTTTCTAGATGGATTTAGTGGGTATAACTAGAGACAAATTGCACCTGAGGACCAGAAGAATACCACCTTTACCTATCCATAGGGGACTTATTCCTACTTAGTACTTCCATTTGGCTTATGCAATGCACTTGCAACTTTTTAGAGGGAAGTCATTAGCATATTTTCAAATATCTCTCATGATTGCATGGAAATTTAGGGCATGTGCAAGATCATGATGAGTCAAAAAGTGGCAATATGATGGGTATGTGGATGACAACTTTTTTTTAACCCAAAATTGATGAAATGAAAAATGTTTTTAAAGGAGATTTTCAAATTTCCACCAATATAAATTATGCTTTACTTTGAATTTAATAAGTATTTATTATTCATTTTCTATTTGAATTATGACTAAAGTCCTTATTGATAGGCTAATGTTAAACATCCATATCTTTCAAACAATATTACATTTTTGAATCCAAAACATGCATCACATTATATGCTTCACATACTATAGGATTAACAAAAGAAAAATTGAAAATTTCATGAATTTTTGACCAAGTTAAGGTGGTCAAACATGCAATTTTTAATATATTTTAAAAGTTGTAATAAGAAATTCATAATTAATTATTTACTTGGAAAAAAATTACAAAACAAAATGCATCACATCAGGACATGACTCCTCTACTTATATCTAAAATATTATAAAAAAAATATTATCATTTTATTGTGGTTAGGGTGGTCAGACAAACACCTACTTATTTTTTCCCTAAAATTTATGTACTATTGCATTGAAATTTCAAATTTTCACCAAAAAGATTTTTTTTTTAAAAAAACCTAGCAGTTTAGAAACTACATTCAATTTTCTATAGATTCTATTCTTAAATATTTTTGAAATAATACAAATAAATTATTCAATTTTTTACATCAAGTTTCCTAACTCTAATTTTTCTGAATTTTTTGTCACTTAAGGGCTTGTTTTTTCTAGGATGATCCTACACATACCCTTTATATGGATGATTTTACTACCTATGGTGCTGATTTTAATGAAGCATTGGAGAATATCAAGAGGGTCCTACAAATATGTGAAGACCACAATATATCTTTAAACAATGAAAAGTGCTTCATGATGATGCAGTAAGGTGTAGTGCTTAGTCACTACATCTCTCATAAAAGAATTCAAGTAGATCCTGCTAAGATTGAGGTGATCACTAACCTACCTATACCTGTAAAAAAAAAAGATGTTAGGATTTTTTTGGGACATGTAGGTTACTATAGAAATTTCATCAAAGACTTCAACAAAATGGTAGCACCATTGTATACTCTCCTAACTAAAGATGTTGAATTCCAATGGGTAGAAGACTATAACAAGGCATTTTCTAACTTGAAAGATGCTTTAAATCATGCTCCTATACTCAAAGGTCCTAATTGTGAGCTTCTTTTTCACATTCATACAGATGGATCAGACTATGCTATAGGAGTAGTCTTAGGACATAAAGAACGAGCTATTGAAAATACTATTTATTTTGTCAGAAAAAATCTATAGGGAACTTAATTCAACTATATAATGACAAAAAAGAAATGTTGGTAGTGGTCTGTGCCCTCAACAAATTTAGGCACTACATAATAGGCTATTATATCTTTGTGCACACAGACCATGCAACCATTAAGTACCTCATGAATAAACCCCTGATATCAAGTAGGCTAGCAAGATGGTTATTGTTGATGCAGGAGCTTGACATAACCATTGTTGATAAACAGGGATGGCCAATTTTGTTGCAGACTTTCTTTCAATGTTGACTACATCAAAGGACAATCAATTCATTGATGACTCTTTCTTTGATGAACATTTGTTTTCCATCAGTGTGCATACACCTTGGTATGCTGACATAGCTAATTATCTGGTCATAAGGAGAGTTCCTCCTCATTTTTCTCCAAAAAAGAAGAGTCCCCATTGAAAAATATTTTCCTTTCTCATGGATTGTTGGATTTTTTTCTACATTGGACTAGACCATGTCAAGAGGAGATGTGTGAGGGAAGATGAGACATATGATATTTTGCATGCATGTGATAATGAACCTTGTGGAGGGAATTTTGCAGTCAAGAGGATGGTAATGAAGATTTTGAACATAGAATATTACCAGGGCCTGCACTCCACAAGGATGTGGGGAAATATACAAGGAAGTGTGATAGATGCCAGAGGATGGGTTGACCAACCAAATCTGATGAGATTCCCTTTTACCCCCAAGTAGTAATCGCTCCATTTGACAAATGGGGATTTCATTTTGAAGGACCCATTAATCCTCCATCAAGTGGTAAATCCTATATCTTAGTATGCACTGATTATGTAACCAAATGGGTAGAAGTTAAGGCCATGAAGCATGCACGAGATAATAAGGTTGGATAATTTCTTTATGAGAAAATTTTCACATAGTATGGGGTTCCAAGAGAGATAGTGACCAATCAAAGGGCTCAATTCACCTCAACCCTTGTTACAACACTAGACAATGGCCAAGTTGAGGTGACTAACATGGAAATTAAAGCCATTATGACCAAAATAGTGGCTATCCATAGGAAGGATTGGGCAAATAAGCTTCTAGAATTTGTTTGGGCCTATTGGACCACCTAGAAAACAACCATAGGCTTCACTCCTTTTGAGTTGTTGTATGGACAAATAGCTATGATTCCCATTGAATTTGAGCATAAGACTCTTAGGACTACATTAGACTTATGGATGGATATATCTAAGGCACAAAGGAATAGAATCATGTAGCTGAATGCTTTACATGAGATGAGGAAGGAACCCTTGCATCACAAAGAGGTAGTGCATAATCATAGAATAAAGTGGCATGAAAAATTCATAAGGAACAAGATATTCTAGCTAGGTGACTGGGCACTGCTCTACAACTCAAGGTATCAATATAATGCAAGAAAATTGTAGACAAGATGGATAGGACCATATGAGGTTGTTGAAGTCTTACCCAATGGTGTTGTTTAGCTCACTACCATTCACCCTATGAGATTTAAGCTACTTGTCAATGGTCATCACCTCAGGTTGTATCACAAGCCACCTTCCAAGGAGGAATTCCTACAACAATTCACTCAACATGTAACACCAAAACTTCTTGCAGTCGAAGGAAGTAGACCTAGTGTCCCTCCTTCTAGCTAACTAAGGTACAAAACTTGTCATAATAAAGACTTCCAATTTTGTGGGAGTCCACTTCTTCATTCATTCACCCATCCACCCATCAATTTCCACCTTTCTCTCTCTTCCACCATGCCACCATAACTTCACTTCATTCCAGCATCATTTCACTTCATTCCATCTCCACTTTCATTAATTTCTTAAATGACTTCTTAAAAGGTGATCGATACTTTCTCCATAATCTTTGCAATAGATCTTTCAAGAATTCAAGTACGTATGCATCAATTTGTTACATATTAATTATCTTTTAGTATATTCATTTAATTACTGTACATTAATATAGACATTCTCCATAGCGCATGTAATTATTCCCTGTCCCTATCAAATCATTATTACTACCTCACATCTAAGGACACATGCTCAAATTTAGGTTGGGGGGAAGTGTTAATAACATGTCCACATTTTATTCCATGATGGTCCATGCCAACAAAGTTTTAATTGATCTGATTTGAATTTTGAGTTAGGTGACGGCTTGCATGTGTGAGATGACAGCAAATGCCGCCATTTTTCTTAATCATATCCTTCATTTATTACTCCTTTATTTCCTTTATTGCTTCTACCATAATCCTAAACCGCCAAAAAGGTAAAATTCAAATGACATTAGTGTTGGGAATTCAAAAACATTGCAAGGAGAAATTTGGGCTTTTAGATGAAAAATTGTAGGAAGGGAAGCCTTGCAAAGTGGTTGTTTAATTGCAAACAGTTGAAAAATGGGAGGTGTGTTGATTAGAAATGAACCCATGGTTCATGATGTATTAATACAAAATGCACCTTGCTAGGCTGAGTTCAAAAACTATGGATGGTTAGATTATTTCCTAAAGCTTAATGGTTTTAATGAAGATGTTGTGTTGGAATTTTCCCAAAAATTTCCTTAAGGAAAGGCCATGGTAAAAGAGTTGGAGGTCATAGCTACGAAAAAGAGGATTGTAGAAGTTACAATGTTTCCTACCAATGGTGAACATTACCCTACTACCAAAGAGGCCATGCTAGCTAGGGCTGAATTTATAGAAGCTAGTGACCCTCCATTGAGTGTGGACAAGCAAGGTCCAAAGAGAACCTCTCTACTTGAGTTGTGGGAGCAAGTAGTTGTTATGTCATGAAGTACATTACCTATGATTTTTTTTAGTTGAACCTACATTCTATGCACTTCAAAATCCTAAATCATATGAGGCATGGGAGAAGAATGAACATGCCAAGTGTGTTATATGACCTTCTTGTAATCATGGCAATTGAGACCTAAAAAGGTAGGGATAATTTTTTTTCCCACTCGATTGTTTGATCAAATTATTAGTAGAGAAGACTCTACATGATTTGTCTAATATGACTTGGGAAGAATTCTTAAATATTGATCAAATTAGACTAGAGCATTTGTCACCTAGGCATTTGCCTCAACCTTGTAGGGCTAGTAGGAGATTGAGCATGGTTGAAGCCACTCCTAGTGCCTTAAATTTTGGTGTAGGCCATAGTTTAAACCCTCCTACAACTGAACAAACCATAGAGATTAGTTCTTCTAAGGTATAACATTCAAACAAAGAAAGTTCCACTTCATATTTTGATGACGATGTCCCTCTTGGCATTCTAATTACTAGGGCACAAAAGAAAGAGGCAAAAATGAGGAAGAGAAAAGCTAAAAAGAAAACAACAAAAAAAAGTTCCAAACTCTAAGAAATGAAAGGTTGACACTATTCTTCTTGTAGTCAAAGAGAAACATGGGAGCCCTCCTAGAAAAACAAGACCAGCTAGACCAGCTGATGGTATGTCTTTGCCAAAATCCCTAGGACTAGAGAAAAATCACAAGAGGACACAGAAGCCCCAATGGGGTAGGTGAACATTAAGGAAAAGGACATATTTGAGGAAGCAACAAATATAAGATCAGAAAGCTTGCCGTCATCATAGAACGAGTTGAAAGTCAAGAGTATGATAAGAATCAAGAGCTCTTGCAATGAGAGTAGAAGCAAGAGTTCTAGTAGCAAGAGAAAGAGCCAGAGCAAGAGCCCCTACAACCAAAACTAGGAGAACAATTAGTACCCCTGTAGCCAAAAATTTCTAAACAATCATAATCCCTATAGTTGTGGCCACATGAAGAGCAAGCATTAGTGCTAGGGACAAAATTGGTAGGAATACATAAGCCCTCTAATTTTTTAATGCACATGGTAGCAATGAACTTATGGAATGAGATGCCAAGGAGTGAAGAGGAATGGAAAGAGGAAAAATGCTGGCAGAAGAAGGAAATTCAAAAGAGAGATGAAGAGATTGAAGATAAGAATGTGGAAATTGTTTCTTTAAAGGAAAAGGTGGATAATATAGCAGTTGTAGTACCTTAGATATTATAATGCAGGACTCCTCCAAGGGTCTATGCTCTATATTTGAAGGATAATAATCTTTATTTTAACTAGCAAGGATCATTTCAAGTTTGAATCGTTCCATTGAGACTCCTCTTGAATTTTTCCAAGCTTATCAGATTGCTCCTCCTGAAATGAAGAATTTTTTGTGTGAATTCTATTTACATAATTATGTTGTGACCCAAGATCATGATTGGAATCCATTTTTGTATGTTGGGGATGTCCAATTAAGGGAATTTATGTCCTAGATATAGAATGAAATTAGTTGGGGACAATAGTTTAAGACTTATAGGAAAATAGAATCCAATACTCCCCCACCCATCAAGGCTAAATCTAGAAACCTAGGACATTTTTTAGGGATTGGCACATAATTCTTTATTGACCAAGCTATGGTAGTAAGATCTTACCTGAGAGAGAAGTAATTTACAAAGAGTATGAGAAGGTAGCAAAAACCACAAGGGAATCCATAACGAGATATCCAATACAAAAATGGAACAATCTGACTGATGAGTTAAAACAAGCTAAACCTCACTCTCTGTAGAACTATGTTGCATCATGCAAAAGAGTTGATAGATAAATACAAATTGGAAGGTCAAAGGGACAATTTTGGTTTCCATTAACTTTTCAGCCACCTATAGATCCTATTATGGCCTGTGCCAAATTTTAGGTATTATCAATATGATATAGTTGTAGAGAGATAGAGATGGAGTGGGTTGGATAGACAACAAGGGTTCTATTGGGACCCTAATTCACGTACTACAAGAACTAATGTAAGACAGGTGGCAGTTGAAAATTTTAGGGCATTAACTAAGCAAAAGGACAACCATTCCTCTGCTGGAGGACCAAAAAACCTTAGGTTGGGGGGAGTGTTGAGTCTAGTTTATGACTCAATTATGATAGAGTTTATTATCCATTTTTTGTAGTTTTCATAGACTTTGATATTTGGATATTGGCCTTTTTATGATATTTCTTCAAAACCATAGACATTGGGCATGTAAGCTTGTTTTTGTAACCTTTAAATGACATTGACATTCTATATGAACTATCTATGGTAATTTTACATTTGGATTAATGAATGTTACTTTAAGATAGTTACAGATATGCAATTTTTGTGCATACTAATATTGTTATGTGGATAATTAGAGCCTAAAAAATTGAGGAAGATTCTTCCAGCCAGTCATTTGCCATCAAGGTCAACAAGGTGATCATTCAAAGTTCAATGGAGGGAAGACTCTCAATGGAGGGAGATTCCTAGTTTAAATTGAAGAATTGCAACTGCCTTGTAGATGGTCTTGATTGTTTGTTGAGTGAATATAGGAGTTATTTTTGTGCTAGATCTACATTAAGGAAAACATGCTTGACCATATTCCACACATGCATAACCTCCTCTCCACTTTTTATTCTTTCTCTAAAGTGGCGTCCTCCTAATCTATTGGAGTTGATCACCTTCCTAGGTAGTTAGTTAGTATTTTTTCTTCGTATAAATAATATTGGAATGCTCCTTCTCAGAAGGTTGATTAATCTAATATTGTACTCACATTCTTAGTTTTTTAGTAATATAGTTATGTTGCTCGATTGTACTCATGATTTCCAATGAATAAAATGAAGTCATAAGTTCATGCATCTGAGTGTACATTTGTCTTAAGGGATACTCATACAAGGGGAGCCACTTGGTGAGCATTCCATCCTTTAGTTTTGTTAATAATTTTTTTTCAAGAATTATTTAAGAATCTAGCACTTTCTATTCCTATAGCTACTAGAATTCCATTTTTTGATTGTTCTTCTAGCCAAATCAGACAAAGTAGTTTCCTATTTTTTGTTCAAATTTTCATTTATGTCATGCATTTCAGCTTAGTATATTTTTTGGTTGATGTTCAACACTTTTGTTATTTCTTTCCAAGCAATTTACGTTTAGCATTGTGTCTTCCTTATCTATAGAATGGATATGGCTACTATGGATTCCTAGTGCACAAACTGTGTTGACCCATTTCAAATCTATGTCCCTGGGTTGACAAGTTAAATGCACCTTCATGATGATTGAGATAGCTATTCAAATTAGATGTCCAATCTCTAAATCATAGTTGTAAGGGATTAGTTGTTAAATCATTATAGGAGGCCAACACCAATTCGAGATCCTAGGACATTATTGAATGTTATTTGGAGAAAAGTGATATTCTATATATCCATTTTTCCACTAATCATTTTGGTGAAGCCGACATTTTGAGCATTCATTTTCTGATTTGGAGTCCATTACATTCCTAGATCTAGGTTACATTCATTCTTGCATTGCATCTAGCATTAGTGAAATTGAATCTAGGATTTCTCATATTTAGTGAAAATTACATTTGGGGTTTCTCATATTTGCATTTGTGAAAGTGCATATAGGTTGCATTTTTGCTTGCTTGCATCATTTTATCTCATTGAAAAACTAAAAAGTGCATTTTTCATCATCCTAATTACATTTAGGAACATTTTTATTACATCCAAAATTTGAAAAAATTGCATTCACTTTTGCATCCAATTTCTTATCACTAGTCACTTTTTCTTGTATTTATTTGCACAATTTTTTGTTTCTAAACATTAAGTCCCTAGGTATGCAATGTAGAACACTGTTAGCAATTCAAAATTTGTTTTTTTTCTGAAAAATACCTCCATTGGTACAAAAATGACCTTATTAGAATCTTAGTCCCTCTCTAAGTTTTTGCCTTAGAATCTTGTCTCAGTTGATTGCATTCTATTC